>PVIJ01002130.1:0-80448 GCA_004024925.1 Scalopus aquaticus
AGAGCCAGAGGGAGGGAAGGGAAAGGGCACAAAATGGAATAGAAAAGAACACAAGGGACCATGGAGATGGATCACGGGTGAATTGGTGGTGGGCTACCCAAGGGGAATACAAACTGTAAAAGACATAAATAACAATAAAAATATATATTATATAAAAAAATAAAATAAAATATTAACATTGTAAAGTGATGCTAGTGTTAGAATAGGGGAAGCAAAATACAGGAATAGAGAAGGTGGTATATTTGAATTTAGATGGCTAATGTATGGCAAAGATCTAAAATCAGTGATAAGAGGATTTAGGAAGTATGGTTGGGAAAAATTTTTCACACTTGCAAAGAAAGTTGTTGGTTTCCTTCCTTATGATAATGCGTAAGATAAATTAGATTTGAGTTAAAGAGTTAAATACAAAATCTGAAATCACAAAGAGCAGTCAGAGATGGCAGTGTAGGTGAAATACATATAAGCCTGGGTTTGGGAGTGCTTTTTCTGCTATAACCTCAAAGTCTTATTATAAAGGGAAAATTTTGGTCTGTTTAACATTACAAAATTTAAAGCATTAAAAAAATCAAAGCATTGTAAAAAATCTACTGGCAATACTAATGCTAATGACAAATTGATGTACAGTATTTCCAATATATTATATAATGTTTATCCTTTATACATAAAGCTTAGTTTTGGCAAGATCAGTAATAAAATATTCCTAAGAAAAAACTGGGGGAAGAGCATAAACAAGTTTGCTTTAAAGGGGAAAAATCAAATAATCAGTTAATACTCAGAAAAAACGGTTGACACTATTGGTAATAGTAATACAAAATAAGGCAACAAAATCTCACTTTCATCCACTAGCTTAGCAGAGTTGGGAGGGGGAAAGTAGATACCCAGTGTTGGTAAGTCTGTGAAAATAGGCATTTCCTGGTGGATGTGATGTGGTGACATGAATCTAAGAGGTGTGAGCCTATGCCTCTGAGTCACCTTCAGTGTCGTAAGCCCATGATGCCTCAATAAAACACACACACACACACACACACACACACACACACACACACACACACAAAAGAAAATGGGCATTTTCATTTTTGGTCAGTGGTGGCCTTTGTACAGCTTTTTGGTGTGAAATTAAATAATATGGACACAAGTTCAAAACTGTGACTAGCTTCTGGATTCAGCAATTCCATTTCTAAGAATTTTAGCTTAACAAAGAAGTGGGCCTGGTGTGGTAAGATACTTCTGAGGAGGTGTAAACCTAGACTCCCAAGTCATAAATAGTGTTGTAAACTATAAGAAAAACAGTAAAAAAAATGTAATTAGAAAAAGATACATGGAAAAGGATGCTCATTCCAAATTGTAGCCAAGAAGTGGACCAAGAGCAGCCTCCATGTGTGCTATTTACCACGTGGGGAGGATGCTACAGCCTTTACAGGTATTCACTCATTTAATCCACACAGCCCTGAGCTAAGTACTGTTATAATCCCCATTATGACCACGAGGAAACAAGCACAGATTGTTTAATTAATTTGCCTAACATTGCATGACTAATAAATGGTGGAATAGGAAATTGACTGCAGGAAATTTTGCTTCTGAACTTGAACCTTTAATTACTACATTGCGCAGTATAATGAGTGATGTATAGTGTAATTCCTATAATGTCCAAAGTAAATATCCAATGATCAGGGTTTGATGGAGTCAACTATGAGTCAGGAATGCTGTATAGCCATTCAAAATAATATTTTTTTGATATGGAAATTTTCCAAATCATATGCTACCTTGTGAACAATGGAAACTGCAAACTGTGTAATTTATATAATTGATATGAAAACCAGAACTTTTCTAGGAAAGCTATGGATGGGACATGCTGCTGGGACGCTGAGATTTTGCTTCTGGGCATTGGGAACATGGGTGTTTAGTTCCCTTTTGGTACTTTTCTGTGTTTTTGGCACTTTGTGTTTTCAGCACTTTACGTCAATTGCTTCTGCATTTAGGAAAAAAGCTATCTAGTAATAAAAAAATCCAGAAAATCAGATCTTAACTTGCTTGATGATGAAAACACCTTTTAAATCACTTGCGTTGCCCTGTTTGGGGGATGGAGAAATAAAACTCTATTAATTCTTATCCAGTGTGCAGCCGTGTAAATAATTTAGCTTTTGCTGATTAGAATCCAGCAGAGAAGTGCTTGCTATTGTTTGAAGTGGTTGTTAAACTTGGCATGAACTTGGGGTGTGAGTGAGATGCTGGTCCCTGGAACCGAGTGTTGAAGGTTAGAGCAGGGGGAGGCACCCAGGACACTTGGCCCAGATGCCCGCAGACCCCCTGGCGATTCTTAACCTGCAGGAGTTTGGGGATTATGTTAATCAAGGAAAACCCACAGTCCCATTTGTGGCTTAACTTACTCATTTTAGGGGTGGGGGTACATTTAAAGTGATTTTAGAAAAATACGGCAATGGGTGGTATATGGTCTCAAAACAGGAGTTCCCAAGGATGTTGTCTGCGCAGATATCAGACCACACGAGTGTGTTTTCAAAACCATGGCTTATTCTTGGGGCCTGAGACCCTTCCCTTCAACTGTATAAGTGGTGTTTTCTAGAGCTTTTTATTGCAAAGAATCCAGGGTCCATCAAATATTTGTTCCTTTCTAAGTATTTTTCCCTAAGCTCTTGGAATGGTGTTAAGTTTTCTGATATTTTAATAGTTTGCCAGGCTGTGTCTATGTGAGGGTCTCTTTTAACAGAATGTGATGTTTCTAAAGGTCAAGAAAAAGTGTTTTCTGGTCCTTTTTTCATTAGTTTGTTGTTTTCTTTTCTGAAAAAATAATTATCTTTAAAATTGGGGTTTTAAAATTGGGTTTCACCTGTCTGTCATTCTCATTACTTTCTATCATTCTCATTCCTTTATCCCTTTCCTCTGCATTCTTGGAGCACTTCACAAATGTCTTCTTAACATCGGCCATTTGGTTTTTCTACAGTATCCATCTTGCCTCACCTCCATATAGAGATTTAAATGCTTTTTGACTTCTCTCAAATCTTTTTTCTTTAAAGATTTATTCATTTTTGCTTAGCGAAATAAGCCAGAAAGAAAGAGAAAAATATCGAATGGTTTCACTTATAACAGGACTATAGGGAAACCAAATAGGAGAGAGACACTCAGCGGGTGTGGGGGGGGCGAGGATAAGGGCACAAAATGGAGTAGAAAAGGACACAAGGGACCACAGAGATGGATCACGGGTGAATTGGTGGTGGGTGACCAAAGGGGAATACAAAATGTAAAAGATATAAATAACAATAAAAAATATATTAAAAAAAGATTTATTTATTTTTGCATACAAGCTGGGGTGCAGGCCAGAGGTGTGGGGCCATGAGAGGGTTCACCAGAGACAGAGTGGGGAGCAGAACAAGCAGATCGAAGGAAATACACTGCTGAGGGGACAGCGGGTGAGGCAGGAGAGGTATGCCGCGCCATGAGGGAATCTCCCCAGCGGAGCATGAAACTCGCATCGCAGCTGCCAACAGCTTAACAGCGCTGCGCTTAACCCTCTGCGCCATCAGGGAGGCCCCTTCTCTCAAATCTTATGTGACATCCCTTTCCATCTTCTGCTTTTTTTTTTTTTTTTCTGTCAGGCTGGTCTCTTGCTGGAGATTTTGCTTTTGCTCGGTGAAGTTCACATGTCTTTCCTCCCCCTTGAGGCTGCCCTTCCCCTGGGACTCTGGGATAAGGTTCTGATGTCATTTTGCAGACATCCAGTGATGTCAGTTTTACTGTTTAGTTCCATGCAAGATCTGGCCAGATGTAGTTCTTGCCAACAGACCAGGTATGTGGAAAGTCCAGGCTGTGCCTCCTGTACGCTTGGGTGACACTGGCCAGCTATCCTTTGAAGGCTAGACACCATCATGATGTCGCATGCACTGAAATTAGTTCCTCAATGCTTGTCAGATTTCTCCTCATGTAGCTTCTGCTTTGATGTGGCAGCATCCTGTCCTTCCCCACTATTTTCTGCCAATAGAGCACCTGAAAACCAGCCAGCATCACCACGTAGTGCCACGTAGGTCTGTGTTTTCTTTGTCCCTGTGAGACATCCTCTACCCATGGAGACCACAAGACTTGAGCATTTGACATGACTTGCTTCTGCATTTAGGAAAACAGTTATTAAGCAATAAAAATATCCAGAAAATCAGACCTTAAGTTGCAAAGAATCCAGGGTCCAGGCAGGGAGCAGTGTGTGGGTATAGCCGTCCTGCTTTGATGTCAGATCTCAATTCAAGTCCCTGCTCCACCCCTACTAGCTTCATTACCTTGAGCCAGTTTCACAGCTCTGCTGATCCTCCTCTATCTGTACAATGGGAATGCAAGGCATTTTTTAACTAAATGGGATAATATGAGGTGCTATTTGGAAAGTGCTTGAAGCCTGAGTGCTCACATAGTGGAGCTCTGTTCTGAGTACTTCACAGACCTCGGGGTATGAGGCTGGCTATTTCTAGCTTACAGGTAGGTGTCAGTGAGTGCCAGGGAACACAGCAGGCAGTGATGATGGGAGGATCCACCCTGGCTGTGGGCTCTGCATCCCTGCAGACTGCCTCCCTCAAAGGTGTCCCAGAGTTGCTGCCCCTCCCTTCCACTCCCCGCAGTTCATATTCATTCAGCTTTTTCTGGGTTGCTTTCTCTAAACATTAGAATGCAGCAGCTTTAGCCAAAGCTGCTGCGTTCTAATGTTTAGAGAAAGCAACCCAGAAAGAGCTGGGGGCGGAGGGGGGGGCGGCTGCGGGGGGCGGGGAGGGGAGGATAAAGGCACAAAATGGAGTAGAAAAGAACACAAGGGACCATGGAGATGGATCACGGGTGAATTGGTGGTGGGTTACCCAAGGGGGATACAAAATGTAAAAGATATAAATAACAATAAAAATATATATTAAAAAAAAAAAGAATACAGCCGAAGACTATGCGTGATAGAGTGGGGAGAGGCAAATTGTACAGCAGAGTGCTCTGAAGGCCTTGAAGTGCATTGCTTGGCAGCCCAGTTCTCTGTCCTGGGAAGACCAAGAAGGGTGTGTGTGTAGAGGGGGGTAGCAGTTGCGTGCAGGAATGTCTTTCTGATCTGCCTGCAGGAGTGGGGAGGACTGTTCTTGTCTCACCAGCAGTCAGGGGCTTCTTGAAGCCAGACCTGGGTAGTTTTTGTCAAGCCAGCCTTATCATTAGGTCTGGGGTGGGGAGATCACATCTAGATTTGAGTTGTAGTTTGACTGTTGGCTTAGTTTTTGAGGATGAGCTGAGCTCCCATCTTCTGGAGTTTCCGCCTTTCCTGGGCAACTGGAAGAGGGGCACTAGAAGCATTTTAAGCCTTTATTCCTGATGTTTCAGGTGGTGCTGGGAAGATGCTGGGATAGGGTGCCTCAGGTCATCCTGGGGATTGGTCAGGGCTTGATGGATTGGAGGCCTTGCCTGCTCAGAGCACTTATTACTAGGTCCCCTGTGATAAATCTGCCAGCCTGAATGACAGCAAGCCTGGGGTTATAGGGTGGGGTCATAGGGCACCTGCTCTCTCATGGTATTGACTATGTCACCAAAGTTGATCCCTGAGGTGTCCTCTGCTCTTCTCTGGCACACTTTGAAGGATGACAGCTTTTGAGCTTCCACATTCTTTTTAGGTTGGTCCCATGCTCTAAATGTAGCAGCTGGGGAGAGGTAGATTTGGTGGGAGAGGGTTATTTTAAGGGAGGGGTGTGTAGCAGGCAGGGCAGAGAGAAGACAAGGTGGGGAAGGTGGGAGGAGAGTGGCTTCTATGTAAAATATACTTGGAAATTCTGTTCTGTAGACTTTGATGTTAGGATAAAATGATCCTTGCTTGAAAAATTGCACATTATTTTAGGAAAAGCCTGGTATGGTTTGATAATAGTGATGTTTTTTATCTAATCTTGGGTAATAAATAAAGTAAGGTAGCTATGATCCTTTGCCAAATTTCAAATGTCAAATTGATTATGTAAAAAACAGAGGAAGCCAAGTCTTTTGCATGAAGGTTTATATCTTTTTATGGCCATTCATTGTGCTGAAGTAAAAAGCCTTGCAAGTATTGAAATATCTGATTACAAATGGCTAAGTTCTTACTGGCCTTTTGAATTGCTCAGACATAGTCCTCCTCTTTTCACTTCTGAGTGTGTTGCTTGCATTAAGAATGTATTGTTAAGAAAGCTTTTTTAAAAATAAGAAAAAAATTGGAAAAAATTTTTTCTTTTTTATGTCTTTAAACAATAAAATACATTTATTATATCAGGGGAGCATTAGGAATCTTCTCTGTCTAGAAGGAATGAACCTTCCTTTCTGGAGTTACTGGAGTTTTTGCAAAACTTGATAATAAATTAGATCACAAAAAATTGTATTAAATCCTCAATGCAGCCCACATTCTCTGGCCATAATGTAACACAATTCTAAAGATAATGAAAAACCAACAAGAGGAAATCAAATATAGAAAAACAAATTATTTAGACAATAAAAAATGAGGTTAGTTTAAATGATAATAGCCAAAGTTCACTCAGAAATTGCACAAAGATAATTTAATAGATGTGTGTACTTTCATTATTAAAGAAACTAAACAATTAATTCAACTAAAGACTTTAAACATACTATCTTCCCTTCTAAAGCATGAAACAGAAAACCCTCCTTATATCCACCAAGTTCATAAACAGAGCAAAGTGGTCAAGACTATGGATTTTGTGTTCAAATCCTAATTTTCACCCCCAGCTAACTGTGTGTATTGGCCAAATGACTAGAACTATCTGTGCCCCAGTTTCTCATCTCTAAATAGGAATAAAAATATTTAGCTCATGGGAATTACATGAGAAAATGCAGGTAAGAGGCCTAGCATAGTGACCAACACATAGAGTTTAAAATATGTTAACCCTTCTTCACTCCCTAGTCCAACCTGCCTGTTTGGATAAATAGCCACTATTATTTGGGTCTGTCGTCTAGTGCCTTTGTGACCATTTCTTTTTGCTCATTAATGAATTATATTTGATTTTAAATATGTTATCTTTTTTGATGATAACTTTATAGAGATAGAGCTTATATACCACACATATAAATCATCCATTTAAAGTATATAGTTTAGTGACTTTTAGTATATTCACATAGTTCTGTGTCTATTAGCAAGATCAATTTTAGAATACTTTTATTACCCCATAAAGAAAACCTATACTCCTTAACCTATTCCCCTATTTCCTCTTCCCCTACCCCCTGCCCTGCCATGGTTAAGCAATTAATCTCTTTCTGTCTTGGTGGATTTGCCTATCATGTACATTCACGTGGATGGAATCATACAGTTTGTGGCTTTGTGACTGATGTCTTTCACTTAGCCTAATGTTTTTGAGATTCATCTGTGTGGTAATACGTATCCATACTTCACTTCCTTTTACAGTCAGTAACACTCCATTGTATGTATAGATCCTCTTTTGGTTATCCATTCATCCGCTGATGGACTAGATACCACATTTTATAACTTGTGATAGCTTTATTTAATAGTTCATCTTCATTGATGATTTATTCATTCCCCAATCATTTATTTAGAGACTATAAAATATCAGGTGCTATCTTAGCTGCCAATAATGGGGTGATGAAGAAGATATTGTTCTTGATTTCAGAATGCTGTATTCCAGCAGAGGGAAAATTGTGGAGCTAAGTGTATGCCTGTGTTTAACTGATGATAGTCTTTCTCTAGTTGGCTGGGATGGAGGAGGCAGTGGCATTGTGCCAGGGAGGGCCTTGCGGGCTTGTGCTGAGGGGCCAGGGCTTAAGAGAAGAGTATGTCACAGCTAAGACAGACAGTCCCGTTGGTGGCAGCAGTATGAGCTAGTATGAGCAGTATGAGTATGATGCGTGAAGGCACCAAACAACACGCCACCCCAGGTAACAGGAACTATATAATTATTTGAACTTGGTTGAATTGCCTTTGCAATAGGATGAGTGTCAAGAAATATGGCAGGAGACATGGGTAGGGGTCAGACTTTGAAGTGACTTGTATATAGATTGAGGAGTTGATTTTGACCTAAACCATATGAGACATGAAAGAGCGAGGGAGAATGGTGGAGGATGGGATGGGAATAAGAACAGAAGGAAAGATATCAGTTAGGAGAACCCCTCTCACACTTGCTACTCCTGGAAGACTTTTTTGGTTAATGGGATTGCCCTCCTTCAAAAAAATCCAGTCTTGTCAGTTCTCCTTGTGTCCAGGAGTGGACACTGTTTACATATATTCCCCACTGTATTGCTTTGCCTTCATGATATATCTTGGCAGCTCTTGATATTTCCAGCCTGTTCTACTTCAGGCCATCCTTCATGCTGCCACCGGAGTGCTTTATCATGTTCTGATTATGTCACTTTCCTTCTTTGCCTTCAGTAGAAAATCTAGACTCTAGGCGGGGCACACAAAGCCCTTTGTTGTGAGATTAATGCTGTCCTCACCCCAGAGATTTCCACATCCTCATCTGTAGGACTGGTGAGTATGTTACCGTACAGTGGAATCATAAGGTTCCTTCTAAGAGAGAGGTGGGAGGGTCAGGATGGCAGAAAAAAATGCCATGAGTGAAGGAAGCAGATGGCTAGATGTCAGAGAGGAGAGAAGGTGCAGGTAGCTTCTAGAAACTACAAAGGCAGAAAACAGATTCCCCCCCTAGAAGCTCTGGAGGGATCACAACCCTGCTGACACCTTGATTTCAGCCCAATGAAACCATTTCAGACTTCTGCCTCCAGAACGGTAAGACAAATGGTGTTGTTTTAGTCTTGAGTTTGTGGTAGTTTGTTATAGCAGCGATAAGAAATGAATACAGGCTCAAACTGGTGGCTCACACTTCCTTTCCCACCCTTATCTGCCATCCTCTGCTCCATGCTCTCTAGACTGCACCCTCCTTTCTCTATCCACAGGCCATTCTTCTCTCTTCTCTTGCACAGTCTGCGCTTTCTCCTAATTATTAGGTGGTTTTCTATTGGTCTTTTAGGACCCGAAGTCTTTAAAGACTGCACCACTTCCTCCAGGCTGTTAATCACATCATTGTTGTCTTCACAGCCTCCCCCACGCCTTTATCACATCCCTTATTACAGGGTTTATAGTTATTTGTTTATGTGTCTTGTTTCTCATGCTAGGCTATGAGTTTCCCGAAAGCATTAACTATGTCTTAGCCATTTTTCATGCCTAGTTCCTGCTCTACAGTAGTCACTTCGAGTCCTTTGTTCAGTGAGTGAATGCAAAGGATATAATGGAGCTAGAAATGGAAATGCTTGCATGATGACAGTTATGAAGCATACTGAAGCAGGAGAACATACAGTTGAATGCTAATCAGCTTTTAATTTTAAACAAAGGAATGCTTTTTTTTTTTAACTGCAAAAATCATAAATCTATAAAAGTAGGATGCTTGACTAGGGCAGGACAAAGAAGAGCTGAGTAAGAATTACAAAATTTATCAAAATGCTGTCCTTTTCCTTAAGTCCTCAGATGGAATCACAGTGAATTCTTTCCAGTTTTCAAGGTCTAAATGACTCCTAAATTTTAAAAGCCCTTCTGATCATAAACAAATCAATATACTAAATTTATTCTACAGGCAAACATGATCCTGAGTCCAAACCTGGATAAAAGTATTTTAGAAACAAATATAATAAACTAGTCTCTTTCCTTAATTAGCCAGCATTTTGGGAACTGGGGTTCTGCAGAGCACTGTTCTGGGAACCATCAACAGATATGCTAGAAAAAAAGTTCCGTAATTAAATAAGTTTGGGAAATACTTCCCACTCTATCTCCTGGAGATTACTTGTGTGCCTACATATTGAACCCTCTAGCTATTAATGTAGTGGAGACCTGTTATGGTTGTTTTAACTTCTTTTCAAGCCCTTTAAAATTTTTTAGGAACTTTCGAAGTTCTTTAAACTTTTAAGAACATATTGCTGAATAGTTGAACATACAGAAAATGCTGATACAGGCGCAAAAGTCCAAAAGAATTTACTAGTGGGCAGAATTTGGCTGTATGCATTCAAAATATTGCATCCCAAACTGGGTTAGTGAGGCTAGTTTCAGGAATGTAAGACTAATTCAGTAGAAGGTAGTTCATTCACATAGTGACTCTTATTAATAGTTTAAGAAAGAGGAAATAAAGGTAATTTCAATACATATTGATATGATTTAATCAAGTTCAGTATTCTCAGTTAAAACTAATTTTAGCGTAATATAATTAATTCAAATATAATAAAAGTTCAATCAAATACAGTTAAACCAAGAACCAAATGATTAGCTGATAAACAAAATCATTTTCCATAGGAGTAAAGCAAAAATGTCTGCTATCCCCACAATATTATGCATGTTACTTTGAAAATTTGGACCCATGGGAGAAATAAAACTCTTTGCCTTTAACACCAAAGGTTAGGACAGTGATTAGCGCACAAATTTCCTGTAGTGATAATTCATGGTGATTCTCATCCATGGGGACGGCATCCATTTTTGGAGTTAAAAGTCTTCTTACTTTTACTCTTGATCCTATATAGAATGGCATTTAAGCACTACCCATTTGTCTTTCCTGCTTCCTTTCTTCATCTCTCTCTCTTTTTTTTCCTCACTGTAGGACCCTTGGTCCTGAATGAAGAATTGTGGTAGGAAGAATGCTAGGACCTCCCAGACCAGGACCAAGGAAGACTGTGTGTGTTCCGGGTGGGTCGGGGGAATGCAAAGATGCACCCACTTGTGGAGCTGTGCTTCTTTCTGCGGGCCTTACTGTGACTCACCCAGTCCCCACACCAAACTTCGGGTTAGTGATAGACAGTCCAGGACGCAGCAGTTATTTTGCTGGGCTAAGTCCCTTTGCCTGGGAGAGCCCAGGGTCAATCTGCTCCCTTTGGCAGTTACCTTGTTGTTGGACCTTGTGACATCTGGGTGTCACTAAATCAGCTTCTCTCCTGGGAAGGAGAAACACACAAACACACAAACACACACACACACACACACACACACACAAGCATGCAGGCATCTTTGAGCTTTATTAGCTATCTTATAGTTCTACCCTCATAAAGAATTACAGGATACATTTTTGAAACCAGAATCATGACTCTCATACAGATAGAAAATGAACATGTGTCAAAGCTTTTATTTAAGTCATCAGTTGAGGAGCCATTAAGATGATACAGCTCCTTCCCAGGAAAAGTCCAGGAATCACACATATATAGGAAAATAAGGCAGGCCTTGAATGAACATGCAAATATAAGCGAAATGGATCCACTCACTGGGCAATTATTGTACTCCACTGCATGCTACTAATCTACATCATTATGGATAGAAATCACTTGTATTATTATGAGTTTTCTGCAACTTGAAGATTGTGTGACAATTTAAGGTCAGTAGCCTGGAAGAGGTAGACAAGACTCCCAGGAATCCTTTTCATCCATTTCAAAATCTCATTTCCCCCACAAAAGCAGAAACAGCAGCAGCAATAGTAGTAGTAATAATGCTACTAACAGTAATAATAGTACCCTCTTGCAACTAGATCAATGACACCCCTTTGCCAAATTCCCATAAGGCTCAGATTGGTTCCACTTTCATCTTCCGACCAGCCCCCATGTGTCCTTCTTAGCCAGTTATTCTCTAAGTCGTTTGCTTTGCATCATCTCCTGTTGTCTTCTTGCGAGTTCAGGAAATGTCTGTGGACCTTGTTCCCAGTCCCCTCCCCATTTCCACCTGTGTTTTTGTTTCCTGGTGCTGCTGTAGCAATGACCTTGGTGACTTAAAACCTCACAAATTTATTCTCGTCTAATTGGGAAAGTCAGAAGTCTGAGCTGGGTCCTTGGGCGGCCTTCCCTCTAAGCGCCTGGAGGGAGCGTCCCTTTCCTTGCCTTCTCCAACCTCTAAAAGCTGCCTACACTTCTCGGCTCTCAGCCCACATCACTCTGACTCTGTTCTGTGGTCACGTTTCCTCTTAGTGAGGACCATTGGCATTACATTAGAGCCACCAGATAATCCAGGAAAATCTTTCCATGTCAAGATCCTTAATCACATCTGCAGAGTCCCTTTTGCTATGTAAGGTGATGTATTCATGGGGTATGGGCATCTTTGGAAGCTGCTGTTCTGCCATCCACAAGCCGACCTTGAGAGGGTACCTGCCATGCCCTCCTCTGCTCATCTCCAGAAAGCTACCTCAGCAATCCTTCACAATCTCTCATTTTGCCTCACTTACCCATTCATTACAGGCTCTCCTCTCCCACCCTCCCCTCACGTTCCTCCTCCTTCCTTAGATAGTCTTTAGTATATCCAGCAGATGCTCTTTCCATGTGTGTGTGTCTGTGCATTTCACCAGAGAGGAAACGGCCTGAAATCTCTGGGTGACCAGGGAAGGGTCTTCAGGCTTGTTGCCCATGAGCTGCAAAATCCCTGCACCCTTTCGATAGACTGTGGACAGGCTGCCTGCTTCCTTCTGATGCCTCCTCCCACTAAGCACCTGCAGACTCTCAGGCAACAACTAGTCTCCTGGTGGCTCTGAGGAATATTTTCAGTGGAATGTTTTACTCCAAAGTTGAATGGAGGGGTAGGAAGCAGGGAGCAATGAACCAGAAAATCATCTGTTATTTGTATAACAAATGCTGTGTTTATCTCCCCAGCTATGGAGAGGACATATGTAATAAGCATTACTAATCATAGCCAAGGACTAGTGAGTGCTTACTCCATGCCAGAACTGTGTCTTGAGGAACTTTAATAAATGAACACATTTAATGCTTATTACACTAGGAGGGAGCGTATTATTCCTCTCTCCATTTTACAGATGAGGAAGTTGAGGCACAAAGACAAAGAATCCTCAAGTCCATAGGTAGGACCAAAACCAGAATTCAAAGCCAGGTTCCTGGGCCTTGGTCATCAACAAGTAAATACCGTGTGAAACATGATGCCAGATATGTCAGTCTTTTGGGGGGAAGGTAACTGAAAAGTTAACCTGTGCAAGGCAGTGTCTCTGGGATTAAACCAATGAGAGGATGATGATCATATACTGAGATCACTCCAGGGTGGGAAATGACACTGACGAGTGCATATGAGGACTGCAAAAAGGTTCTTGGGCAGGATGGAATGCTTCCTGATAGTTGCGCAAAATCAGTTTTCTTTAGCAGAACCCAAGTCACAAGATCAGGTTTTAATGATCATTCCCCCTTCTCCTGTTTTAGATCTGTGAAAGGCTTTACTGGAAAACAAATGTCAGTTTTTCTCTGCTCAACCCCTTGAGCACCTCAAATTTTGGAATTTTGCTCAACTCAAGGAATGGCATCCTGGTATGCTGGACATTCATAATTTACTGCAGGTGGAACATTAAAATTTAAACGTGGAGAGGCTTTAAGTGTTAATTGTCCTGCATGTGTTTTCAAAATGGAAATCCTGGTGAATTCATTTCATTGAGATTTCTTTTTACAACTTGCCTATTTGCAAATATACTTGACATTAATTCTTGATCAGTTTGTACTCAGATTCACCTAGTTAGTAAATGGAGTTGTGTTTCACCTACCTCCTGTTTACACTCAACTTCACAGTCATCCTCTATTCTCCTTCTCCCATTTTCTTAGTCATAAGTCCTATAAACTTCACCTTTGCAAAGCTTCTTGAATCATTGTGTGCCTCTTTTCTCTACCTAGCAGATTTAGAGGATACCTCTAGGCCTCATCATTTTTCATCTGGGCCAGAGTAGACTTGTAACTCAGTTTTTTATTTCCTCTCTTTATTCATCTAATCTTACCCCTTTGGATTATCCTTTTCAGACATAGATCTGACCATATTTCTCTTGCTTAACAACTTTGACCACTCCCTGCAGCTTCATGATCATATCTAGGCTCCTTGTTGTGGCATTCTATGCTTTCTTGAACTGACTCCATCCAACCTTTCTTTGCTGTTTTACAAGCACAGAGCTGTTGTCCATGCCATTGCCACATTGTCACATCTTCATGCCTTCGCTCTATACCTTTGCAGAAGCGTATGTCCTGCCTGTATACCCTTTCCTTCTTTTCATCAATACTGATAAACAGTCCAATTCAACATCCAACTGATGTTTACCTTCTCACTGAGATTTTTAGAATCATATGCCCATGTATATTCTTATAGGACTGGAAGAACATATCACACTGTGTTTTAGTTTTCTTATGTTGCATTTCTCTTCTTAGACCACTGTTTTCTTAGACCATGACATCTTTAATCAATGATGCTCACCTGTGGGACTGCCAGGCACAATGCCCAGAATCCAGCTGTGTCCACTCCCTTTCCTCTGCATATTAGGATTCACTGAGACTGGCAGCATTATAGGGCTAACTTGAACCTGTTCTCATTGAGAGCTTTAAAAAACAAGTCATTTGCAAGCATCCATACTTTTATCTAGGGCAAGAAATTAGTGGTTCACAGTCAACTCTCCAATTTATCCTGAAGTGCTGGTGGGCTACAACGCTATTTTCATAAACAGCTCCTCTTATCCACAAGGCTCTTCAGAACAAGGAAAGTGCTTCAGTTCTCTTTGTAATCAGTCACCTTATAAGGTGCTCGAGTAGGCATCCAATACTGATGATATAGTGAGTAAGCTGGATACTTGTGTTACTACTGATCATCTTTATGTGGGAGTATATTTAGTGTTCAGATAGCCGTAGATTTAAGTTTTTGAGTTCTTTACTATGAGCTAAGCAGTGTGCTAGGTCCAAAGACTAATTGGTCATCATAATGACTAGGAAAAAAAGTGGCTCTGCTGTCCAAAATGGGACAATGTAAGCACCAAAAGGAATAATAAATGCAGTTGGTAGAAACATATTGGAAAGAATGTAAGTACTGGTATATTTTTATCAGTATGTTTCTACCAGTATTTGCACGCACCCGCGCACACACACACGAGAAATATTTGTATCAAAATTAAGCAAATGCCATCAATGGAAGAAATACATGGAAGAAAGAATGATGGGGAACTTACCAATGGAAATTTATGGCATCACCATCTGAACTTGTTCATCATCACCATAATTTGGAAATCCAGTAATTGTGGGATATGCATATGAAGCTTTGTAAAGTGCACAGCACTAAATATGATGTTGTCATACAGGAAAATGGAATATCATTCTAAGCCTCTAGAGCCAATCTCCATTTGTAGGAAGTCTGAGGGACAGAAGAACAAGTTAAATGACACCACAAGGGCTTCTAGAATGTGGGTGACTAGGAAAAACTCACTGTTTTCCTTTACACTCATACTGTATCCACACTCATAACATTTCTGACTTCAGATGTGTAGTATTATTTCTACATGGGGCAATTCTCTGATTCCATCTGGGTGTCCTGCAGTTCAATTCAGTTCCAATACTATCTATCTGGAGTTGGTGTTAGATGCCACAAGTTAAGGTTACTATCCCTCTACTTCAAATGCCAAGTGCAAATTCCAGGTTATTTCCTGTACTTCTGAAAGACTGGCTATAAATCAGGATTCCTACAAACCCCATTTTGAGTTCTGTAACTTCCTAGAATCGCTCACAGAACTAAGAAACACTTGCCTTTTGCTGGTTTATTATGTAATCGAGGAAGTGGTAAGGGTACAGATGATAGGCAGATGAAAAACACAGGGGCTTCTGTCCCTATGGAGTTGTGTTTCATCACTTTCCTAGTATGTGAACATGCTTACTAAGCCAAAGACTTTTGAACCCTGTAGTTTTGGGATTTTTATGTAGGCTTTGTCATGGTGTGATCAACTCCAGCCTTTCTCCCCTCTCTGGAAAATGGGGGTTGAATTTGGAATTCCATAGCTTGGTCTTTCTGATGTCCAGCCCCTGTCCAGGAGCCCACCATGAGTTACTCCATTAGACCAAAAGGTTTTCCTTTCACCCAAGAAATTCCAAGGGATTTAGGATTTCCCAGGCCAAAGACCAATATTACCAGAAACCAGGGGCAGAGATCACTATATTAGCAAGAACTGGGGTCAGAGACTTGTTATGTTATAATATTTCACAGCGGGCCCAACTGCAGGATAGGTAAGCTAGTTATTGTAACAAGTTATTTGCTTGAAAAGAGTAGGGAGCAGCAAAGAGGGTAGATGGTTCTAGATGAAGATAGGTGATATGTGAGTCTTTTGTTTTGTTTGTATCCTTATGCAAATAGGTCATGCAAAATGACCTTGTGAGATAATCAGAGAGATGTGATTATGACTGGATTTTAGATGCCACTGAGGAATTATTGTTTATGTTGTTAGTGTGATAACTGAGTGTGGCTGGGTTAGAAAAGTTTGTTTTTTTACAGGTATACTCTGAAGCACATAAGGTGAAATAATATGATGCATGAGATCTGCTTTAAAATATTTCAGCAATAAAGTAAATAAAGGGCAGGTGAAGTAAATGTGACAAAATCTTACTAATTATTGGCTCTGGATTGTGGTTATGGTGAATTCATTTTATTCTCTGCAATTTGAGCATGTTTGAAAACTGCATACATGTTGATGGAAATTTGGGTCTGGATGAGAGTGTTTAATAGTGTTTGCCTTAACCTGTTTGGTTTTCTAGGGTGAGTGAGGCCACTAAGATCAGGCATTTCTCTGAGTCAGAGAAGGGGCAGTCTAGAAAATTGTACGTCTTTAAAAAAAGAACCTATTAATTTCAGGCATATTAATCTTCATGCAAATGATATTAATTACCCATGAAACTTATTTAGTCTTCAGAGTTGTCCTGGTTAGACATATAAATAGATTTTTCTTATCTACTTCCTTTTGTTATTGAATGTCCTTGAAAGTTATAATACTGTATTTATTTTAAAGGATCTTTAATTTAGATCAACTTTTTACCCTCAGAGTCCAACTGAAGTCTGAGTCCAATTAATTAACTTAGTTGCACTTGAGAAAATACCTAAATTTTATTCTTCTTTAATTTTTGTCTAAAAAAATTACCAGTTTTCATTAGCATCTTGTTTGTTGCAACATTGTTTTGGGGTCAGTGTTCTTAAAGTAAGCCGTGACACCGAAAAACAAAAGGGAAAATTGAAAAGGATTGGACTTCAAATTTTATCAAATTTGCTATAAAATATAAGATGAAAACATTTAAATGTTTACTGTTTATTTTTCAAATGAACTCTAATTTTGACATAATGAGTTCTGCAGTTCCTAATTGAGGTAGACATGCCTAAAAATTCCTAACTGTATGAAAAATAAAATGAGAATATGTTAAAGGACCTATTTTCAAATTAGTTACCACAGTGATTATGTGTTGGGCATTACTCAATTCTGCCTCTTGCACAAAAATTAAATGCTGCCTTTTACAGAATTTCCCACTAAAATTTCCCACTGAGACCACCTGGTCTCAGTGCAGACCAGGAGTGATCTGAATTTGTTGGAAAGGGGTCTTTCTTCCTGTGCCTGACCTCACCTTTGTTTCAGGTCTTTTGTTTCTTCTTCAGGGATTCACATTCTTTTGTCCAATAGACACTGGACCATCTTCTCCCTCTGAATAGCTTGAGGATTTTTCCATTGCACTTTCAGGATATTGGAAGAGCTAAATGCAAACACACCTCCTATTATGTTTTCAAATTGGAGCCAGTGAGATCAATGAAATTAAAAATCTTGGATTGAGCTACTGACCAAATGAGTTCCTGCCTTCCTTCTCTAAGTGAGAAGAGTTGGCTGCAAAAGAGGCAGTTGGATCAGAAAGAACTACCCCCCCACACACTTTTTTTTTCTCCTGCTCAGCGCTTAGGGAAGGTGTTAATGACCATGGACTTGGCCACAAAGAGAGAGCTAGATCAGAGTCAAGAGCAAATAACTTGGCTGCCTTGGTGACTGGAGTCCTGGGGATTCACTCTTCTTTTTGCTATAGGTTCAAGTCTCTAGAAAATGCCCTATTTTAATATAAAGTTTGGCTTAGAAGATAAAAACTCCAATCTTTTTGTGAGTTTAATCAGAAATTAATAAAGGAAACCCTGAGCTGTTTATCAGCCTAACATTGACCCTCTAGCTTGGCCTATGTGAGATCCCAGACAGTCATAGCCAGGAGAGATTCTGGACATCAGAGTGCTCACATGTTCAATGAATGAATGAATGAGAGAAGAGTACTCACAGTTCTTATCGTTCTGGCACATTGATTTAAGGATTACACCCACACATGCCTCCTCCATACTCTTTCAGCAGGAGATAAAGATTTGAGTTGATATCACATGAGGATGACTGAGAATCAGCAATGCCAGATTACAAGAGGTGTTTCCTCTCAGCCCACCTTTGTGTTAACCTGGTCTATTAGATAAACCAGGACAATATGGACTTTTGGAAAGGACCAAAACCAAAAATTGTCCACCTTAAGTGTAACTGTTCCTGAGACAAAAGGAAGATGGAAGTCTGACTCTAAAGAGAGACGGCAAACATCAGGTCCAGTTGATGTTTTAATTTTCTTTGGGGAAAATCAAATAGGAAAGCATGATGACGTATCTTTATGCTCCCCTATGCCAACAACAAACAAAAAAGAACCCTAGACTTGCAGAATTATAGAATCTTTTAGAATCTTCAGTTTGGAAGAGGCCTAATGAATCTTGACTATGTGAAGTCCTGCTTATTGCTTATCATTCTATCTAAAATCTCCCATAGGTTGAGTTGCTCGCCCGCTGCTCTCCTCAGCAGTGTATTTCAGTCAGTCTGCCTGTTCTGCTGCCCACTCTGTCTCTGGTGAATCCTCTCACCCCCAAACCTCTAGCCTACACCCCAGTTCTTGTATGCATAAATAAGTAAAAATAAATCTTTTGGGGAAAAAAAAGGCGATGCGATGTATAGGAATTTTAGTCCACTCAATAATTATTTTTTCTCTCTCACCACTTTAAGTAGTGGAAATGGAGCAGGTAATAAAGAAGACACATACCACTGTCACCTTCTAGAAGAGTTGATCATAAAAGTAACATACCTACCACTATGAAACTGGCAAATGAAGGTACTATGGTAAATTGTACTGGTACTTTATGACAGAAAAATATAATAGAATTAGACTGGGAAGGAGTTAGGACATGATCCCTTTTACTTTTCCAGTTATAGTCCATATATCTGATTTTGAAAATATATTAAGAGAGATAGATGGGCACAATATGTAGCTTCATGCATGCAAGCATTATAAATAAAACATATCTTGTAATCCTTGGTATTTTGCTTTGTGTATCTTAAAAGACCTGTATTTTAAAGCCCTGAGCTGTAGATTCACTAGAAAATGTCATTTTACTACTGATGCCAAACATGAATACATATCCATGTAATTTTCTACGGATTGAATCACTTTTTCTCCCCAATTTATTCACACTCTACTTCACAAATAATCAACTGTGCTTCTCCACCCTGAAGATTACTGACTTTGTGGATTGTCTGTGAATATTTCATCTCAGGCTTATTCCCCAATTCATGATCCAGATACTCTTTGGTTTTCATCTTCTTTTTTTTTCTTGCAAAGAAAAGTGTCTTTTAAGAAATGTCAACTAATGTTAATACTAACTTTAGTGGAGAAATAATTTTGCTGCCTTAAAAATAAAACAACCATTACTGTATCCCTCAATCAAATAAAAATTGGTTTTTGGCCATTAACTTAGGTTGTATAGATTTGATGACAAACCCACTTCTTCCCTGGATGATAATTCTTAAATTTGGGGCTGCTGGATTAGCATGGTGAGGATGCTTAGCTTTATTGACAGATTCCTCTCTTCTATATCCTGCCATAACTGTTGGTGTTGAGTGTTTAGAGTCTGGGATAATCAATTGCTAGATCTCCCTTGTCATGGCTATGATGTTTCCTAAATAATTCATGAATTATTAAATATTTGGCCAAATTACTTAAGCCAGAACAAAGTGGATTAGAAGTTAGGATGTTAAATCTCAAGTAAACCCTGTGGGTAATTTTCTTTTGTTGAGGATTTTTCATTTAAGTTCACCAGAGAGAGCTGTCTATAGTTTCCTTTTTCTTTCTCCTTTTGCTATCAGGGTGAAGTTTACCTCCTCAAGTGTGTTTGGGAATATTCTGCCTTCTTTGAATTTTGGGGGTCTGCTTTTGTTGACTGCTTTTCTCAATTGATGGTGGGACAACTTTTTTGTTTCGTTTTATCTCTAGTAAATTTTTCTTGTATGCTGTACATTGTGACAATGCCTTGTGGGTGACTATTTTACTTCCTTGAATAATGTTTTTAATTCTAGAAGGAAGTTAAATTACTAGCCCATTCCCCTAAACTTACAGAGGTTTGTTTTATGTTCTTTTATGTCCTCCTGTGTGTCGCTGTTTATGAGCAAGGAAACCTTCCTGAGATGGCTTATTTTCAGTGGCATGATCTTTTGTCCATGCTCTAGCTAAAGATGACTGGAAAAGTCAGTTTCTGGCATGTTCAACTGATAAAGTGAAAGGCAGTTTCCGCTGGTCAGAAGAGGCTGGGATGGGTGCTATAGAGGGGAGGGATATTTTGGGGGGGCATTCAGTGGTGTTAGCCACATACACATCTCTGGCCTGGACTAGAGCCACACCTCCCACACTTTCTCCCTATTTCTTGTCTTAGTTGTAGTGCAATCCACTCTCCCCACATTCCTGCTGCCAGGATTTTCCCAAAGCGTGTAGACTTATCTGGTTAATTTATTTGTTTAGTTCTTTATTGTCAATATCTTTTATGATTATCTAAACCGCAATGAGGGAAGAGACCTGTGTGTTCCGTTCACGGCTTTGCCCTAGGAACAGGCCTTGCACATCACAGGTACTCATTAGATATTTCTTAGCTGCCTGAATGATGAATTGCAAATCTGAATCCCTCAATCCCTCCCTAAAACCTTCAATGGTTTTCCTTTGCCTCTGAGATGAAATCACATCTCCTAGAAATTGTCTATAAGACCTTGTGTGAAATGCTTCATGCCTACCTCTTCATCTCTCCCCACTCCTCCCCACTTCCCATCTTCTCCAGCTTTCCAGAACTTTCTTCAGTTTTTCAAGTAGATGATATGTTTTCTTCCCTCTGTGTGCTTCCCTTTCTCTGCCTAGGCTCACATTGCATGACTCAGTCTTTCTCTAGAAGTGAATTTCAGTTGAAATATCACCTGTTCTGGAAAGTCTTCACCACATTTCCCTCACTAGGTGAAATTCTCTAGGTGTCCATCTTAGAAGTCATGGCATGCTGTTGTGACTGCTTAATTGTTTTTCTCTCCATTATGATTTGTTTTTTAAACATCAGCTTTATTGAAATATAATTCATGTACCATACCATTGCCTATTTATTTATTTATTTATTTATTTGTTTATGTGTAGAAGAACTGGGGTGTAGGCCAGAGGTATGGGGGTGTGAGAGGATTCCCCAGAGAGATAGAGGGGAGCAGAACAGGTGGGTCTACTGAAATACACTGCTGAGGGTAGCAGAGGGTGAGACAGGAGAGGTCTGCTGCGCCATGTGGGGTTAACTCCCCGGCCAGGAATTGAACTCAGGCTGTAGTAGTGATAGTGTTAGGTCACCAGGGAGGCCCCCATCACCTGTTTAAAGTGTACAATCTAATTGTTTTTAATACATTCACAGATTTGCCAAGCTAAGACCACAACTAATTTTAAAGCATTTTCATCATGTCTCTCCCCTCCAAAGATTACTCATTAGCAGCTACTCCCCATTTTTTCTCCATCCCACCAGTTAGACAACTACTATTCTACTGTTGTCACTCTAGATGTGCTGATTCTGGATGTTTTGTAGAATGAAATAAAATTGTGGGATAAAATTTAACCTGTCTGTAGTCAGGAGTTGTGTACATCCTGTCACAGCTGCATGCCCAGTGATCAGCAGAGAGTTTGGCTTAGGGTTGGCACTCAGGGAATATTTGTTGAATGACTGGCTGATTGAATCATTGAACATTTAGATACTCCTAGAGCCAATCACTTCTTTTATGTATACCTACTACATTTTAACATATATTTATTGCTGTTTTTATTTCCTCCATTGATTTGTTTATCTCCCCAGATCAGGAGTCTTTTGAGGACAAGAGCCATGCCTGATTCATCTTTATATATCTTTGTTGAGTGCAGTACTTGGCTTGCAGTATGATTCACAAATATTTGCCAAGTGGGTAAATGAGTGAATGAATTAGCTATAACCACTCACTCATTCCCACAGCATCAATCCAGTTCTCCTACTAGGACCAGTGGGCTTAGTTCCTTTGTTTAATCATTCTGTTAGTGTTTGTGTGTTAACAAATTAGGTGGTTATTTTGTCCTTCTAATCAATGTTCTGTGAATGCCCGTCTCATCTGTGATAATCACCCTTCTCTCTGTCTTGTAATCCTCTCGAGGCTCTGCACTGCCCCTCAGACAGTCTTAGGAGTTCATCAAATGCTTCCTGATTTGAAGTCTGTGACTCAGAGGTGCTTAGACCTTGGACCCCAAGGTCAAGGCCAGCGTGCTAGATGGGATCATGATGTTTAGCTCTCTATCATCCTGACTTTAATAAGAATTGGTGATCTCTGAGCCTCTGGCACCTGAGGAATCCCACCAGGGGAGGCCTGTCCTTCAGGGTGAGGCCGTCATGAGCCCAAGAGCCCATGTTACCCCGGGGGAGGCCTGTGTCTGTGTGGTGGGGGGCAGGTGTCTGCATGGTTGGGGTACCTGGCTTGAGCTACAGTAACTTTTGCCAGGAGGTCACACCCTGAGGTAAGAAGGGAACCAGAGTGTTGGTGCAGAGGCTGTCTCTCCCCTGGCTTCTAATTGCAGGGATGGCCCCTTGAGGCTTGCCAGTGTAGGACATTCACCAAACTTTGGGGTCTGGGCCCTGTGTATGGGCCTCACCACCTGTGATTCTGCTAAGGAGTGTCTCTTGAGCATAAAGAGACATTTTCCAGCATCCTGTACGTAGGGTTCCTCTCTGAGCAGCCGACACGTTTTCCTCCAGAAATGATTTGCCATTACCTGCTAACCTATCCCTGCCTTGCCTGGAGACCTAGAGACCCATTTCTGGGACTGATGGCCTCACAGTCCTCTGCTTCCCTTGGCTTTGATTTTTAGAGTCTCCCCAAAGGTGCTCGTAGACCCCATTGCCTGTGGTAGTCTAAATAATAGCCTCCCATGAGAATTCTTGTCCTGACTTGGAATCTATGAATATGTTACCTTATAAGACAAAGGGGACTTTGCAGATGTGATGTAGAGATTCTCCTGGATTATCTAGGTGGTCCCAATGGCATCACAAGGCTCCTTCTGAGAGGGAGGCGGGAGCTCAGAGAGAAGAGAGGAACCTGCACAGCTGGCTTTTATTTTTTTATTTTTATTTTTATTTTTATTTTTTTTAAAGATTTATTTATTTATGCATACAAGCTGGGGTACAGGCCAGAGGTGTGGGGCGGCGAGAGGGTTCACCAGAGACAGAGCGGGGAGCAGAACAGGCAGATCAGAAATACACTGCTGAGGGGAGCAGCGGGCAAGGCAGGAGACGTCTGCCGCACCATGTGGGATTCTCCCTGGCTGGGCATTGAACTCGCATCGCTGCTGCCGACAGCTCCACAGCACAGCGCTTAACCGCTGCGCCACCAGGGAGGCCCCACAGCTGGCTTTTGATGGTGGAAGAAGGAGCTATAAACAGCCAAGAAATTAGAAAAGGCAAGGACTATATTCTTCCCTGGAGTCTCCAATACTAATACCTTCCTTTTAGCCCCATAAGACACATTTCAGACCTCTGACCTCCAGAACTGTGAGAGAATAAATTTGTGTTATTTTAAGCATTAAATTTGTTATAGCAGAAATGCATTATGTGTAATAGATTACCTCTACCTTGGTATTGCAGCCAGCCCCAGTATCAAGAGTTTGTGTGTGGCCAAATGGTGACATTCATATTTTAAACCCAAAATGAGATGGTGTCAGTCAGCTTGGGCTGTCATCACAGAGTGCTCAAATAGCAGACATTCATTTTCTCACAGTTCTGGAGAATGGAAGTCCAGGATCCAAGTGTGGTCTGGGTAGGTTTCTGGTGAGGCCTCGTTTCCTAGCTTGCAGACAGCTGCCCTCTAGCCGGCTGCTGTCGTGGCCTTTCTTGTGTGCGTGGGGTGGCAGGGGTATCAGGACACCCATTCTATCAGATTAGGGCCCTATCCATATCACCTCATTAAACCTTAGTTACCCTCTTAAAGACCCCCTCTCCACAGTTACATCAGGGGCATACGCATTCGGGGTGGGGGGGGAGGAGGGGGGCTGAAGTTCCGCCTGTCACTGAGGCCCGTGCACTCACTTCTGTGCAGAAGGAGGTGAAGATTCCTCAGACCATGTACATGCCAGGAGTTCAGCAACCTTTGCAGGTAGCAGTGTGTGCCCCGGGCACTGGCGTGCCAGCGTCCTCCAGCCAGGCCCCATGCAGATTGCCCTGTATGTCTCTTGTGAGTTTCACAGACTCATTTGGGGTTTTTGAGGGATTTTCACTGAACACGTTTGGTTCATCTTTTACTGATGGCAAGTGTAACCCCGTGGCCAGTCATCAGAAATGTTTCCTGGGAACACTGGTACTAAAGGAATGCAGTTCTTAGGGAAAGTTCTGTGTGGTCAAGGCAATTCCCTGCTGAGGGCAACGTGTCAGCAGTCTGGTAGGGAGTTGGTATCTCTCGCTCTCTCTTTTTTTTCCCTTTTTTCTCAACTCTCCCTAGTAAAGGAAGCAGTCTGTCTGGTCTCTAGTCTTGATTTCCTCTTTCTAGGAGTTAAAACCTTTCTATGTCTTCTAACCCCGGCCTTTTCTGATCTAGCCTCGTGCTCTGCTGTTCGAAGGCTGGGTCATCATGGGACCCAGGCCCAGGGAACTCCTGATCCTTGTGTCTAATTCACACAAAAGTTACTCTGGTAATTCCACTCTGCTGGGCTGGGAGATGAGTTGTTAGTGGTTCACTTTACCTGGGGAATGTGACAGCCTCATCTCAAGAGAGCTGGGCGGTGTGCAGGTGGATTTCACATACCCTCTGGGTTAGCCAGGACCAGCCCAGAAAGACGCAGACAGAGAGCTGAACAGCAGCGTCTGTTGAGCTGATGTCCCATAATGAAAGCCACAGGTTCAGGGGCTCCGGAGACTTACCACTCGTGAGAAAGCCTTGCTGGAAATCCAGCGCTGGAAGCGGGCAGCCAATTCCTGACCAGGGTCCAGCCGCCCCACCCTGTCCAAAGGCTCCCAAAGGGCAGAGGCTGGCTTCCGTTCCTATTGGAACAGTGGACACCTTTCCTGGTGGAGAGACCCACATTTAGGTGTGGGGCCCTGCAATAATGTCTCACTGTTAGGCGGACCAGTGCAGCCCAGAAGTGTTAGAAGCAGATCCTGAAATATACTTCTTGGAACAGAATTTGGATCTGCAAGCAAGAAGTATCAGTCTTAACATTGACCATTTGAGACTGATTGATAAGGAAAATGACTTGATTCTGCTTGCCTGGGGAGCCCAGTGTAAGCACTAAGTTTTAATCTGGCCCTGGTGGGTGTCTTGATTTATGCTCAGCTATGAAGGGACGTAGCTTCAGGCACTGAGAAAACAGCTATGTATTTGGGTTTATTTGTCCAAGTGGACGGGGACACTTTGGGAACAAACAATGCCTTATTTGGAGTTGTTTATTCTTTCTATATCTCTCCCCCACTGGGTGACCTCAGATAACCTTCCCCAGCTTGGGAAGACCTGAATCAGCTTAGGTACAGCCTGGGGGAACTTGCCTACAGCTTGGGGATAACATCCTTCACTTTCAGAACCCTAAGAAGTATTAGCACAGATGCCATCCCTGTCTTTCTTGGCTGGTGACAGGGAACTGAGTCTTGTGGACTTGGATTT
Organism: Scalopus aquaticus; assembly: GCA_004024925.1. NCBI lineage: Eukaryota > Metazoa > Chordata > Mammalia > Eulipotyphla > Talpidae > Scalopus > Scalopus aquaticus. The sequence continues at coordinate 25,743 of PVIJ01002130.1, forward strand.
TCCTGGGGACCTCCTGCCCTCAAAGGAGGGCACCATGTACTGCCTTACCAACAGCTCAGATTTCTGCTTTTGGGCACATAAACATGGATTTCCCAGAGTTGTCGTTGTGGCTGGGCTCCTGGACTGTTACCACCTGTGGTTCCTGAGTGTTTCCCGGCAGGTAGAGTTGTATCAAACCCTGTCACTGGCCAGTGGATGTTGGTAGGGCTTGGATGGGTTGATTTGACCCCCTCCCCACCCCCTCCGAGTTGTCATCTGTTGATCTCTCGGACCATTCATGGTGGAATTTCATGAAGACTCGCTTCATTGGGCTCCCATAGGAAATCAGACATCTACAGAAATGGGTGGCAAATGTGGTGGTGGCAGTCATGTTGGCACGCACAGCACACGGACACTGGGCATCCTGTGGCTGGTAGGTAGAGGGGCCTGACTAGTCTCTCTCAACCCCACTCTGCAGCCCACGCAGCTTCTCTCTCAACATCAAGTTCATGCTCTCGGGTCCGGTGCTGGCTACTCCTCTGCCTACGTCACTTTCCCTCCTGAGTTCCACACGCTGTCTGCTTTACTGTTCGGCTCTCGGCCCTGACTGTTGTCTTCACGGAGAGTCTCTCACCTCCCAGTCATCTCAGCACACTGCAGGTTTCTTTTCTTTTTTTTTTTTTTTGCAGACTTTGCCACTATCTGAAACTTCCTTTTGGCTTATTTGTGAGTCATTTGTCTTAACTAGATGCTAGAATGTAAGTTTTTTGAGGATGGAGACCTTGTCTGGCTCCTTCAATCCTCCATCCCAGAAACTGGATCAATTCCTAAAGCAGATAAGTGTTCAATAACTTGGTTCCTTCTACTTAATTATTCCAATAACTTGAGCCCTCCTAACCTGATAGAAATTGGTCTCCATTCTTGCACATGAACAGATTCATGAAGGTCTCCTGCTAAACAGAAAGCAGTGACTGTCTGTCTTAGTCCTTTCACAGTGCCCAGGAACTGGAAAAGCTTTGACACAGAATCTTTTTTCCTCTGCCTGCCCCGCTCTGTCCCCTGCAGCTCTGTGAATGGAAGGGAGAAGCTAGGAAATTGACTTGCCCTTTGGATGACTGTTGCCCCCCTTCCCAAGATGCAGCGAGGCTGGTCACTCCCAGTGCACCGCACTGGGAGGTGGGGGTCCTCTGCCTGGTGCTGCCTGCCTCCTCCCAGCTGGATACCTGCTGCCGAGGACTTAGGGCAAGGCCCCACTGAGCTGGGAGGGGCAGCTATATATAGTCATGGGGACACTCTCCTGCTCCCACTTGTTGAGGTGACCAAGGTTGTGTGTGGAGAGAGGTTTGGCCACATTCTAGCCTGGCCTGTAAGTCAGTGAACAACATGGGTTGCCGCCTGGGACGCACTGTGCAATTTCTGGGGTCTTGTCAAGGCCACCCACTATCTGCGTGCAGGGCCAGCTCAAATCACTCAAGATCACCCAGTGCCGCCTTGGTTTGTTCATTTAATCTGCCACGCGACAGACAGTTATTGAGCAGCTCTGTGTGGAGGAAACAGAAGGTGGACCAGAAGCCACCGAGCACTTATTAGAGAGTGTATTTCAGTGGGGTGTGTGTCACGGAGCTAAGTGCCTTCTGGCAGGTTCTTGACCCTCAGCTTCATGCTCCAGAGAGAGCCAGCTAGCTCCAGACTGACCACACTCATCAGAGGGCTGCACAGTAATCCTCAAGGGGACTTCCTCCTTTGACAAATGAAGGGGAAACACCCTCACCAGGATTTCCTCTGTGTGGGTTTCCTAGTATCAGTACCTGTGCCCAGTGGCATTGGGTAGTTCCAGCATTTCTGGCAGAGGTCACACAGGGCAGTGACCTGGGCATGCTGAGCAGAGACCCTGGCTGCTTCTCCCCCCGGGAGGGCTATCTGACCAGTTTCCAGGGGAGACAGTGGGCCCTTCTCTGACAGCCCAAGGAGGGCTCACAAAGATGCCTGACTTTGACTGTAAATCTTGTTTGTCATTTGCAGAAGACAAAGGGAAGAGGGTTTTCTAAGTAGCAAAAAAGCCCACAGTCTTGAATGGGGAGAGCCTGGCACACTAAGAGGGCAGCTGACTCTGCCCTGTCACAGTGGGCTCTGGCTTGGTGCTGTTGCCAGCCCCTATGTGCTTGCTGAACTGGTGAGTGGGTGAGAGCCAGTGAGGAGTTTGATGCTGAGGCCAGTGTGATTAGACGTGCTACTTCGTAGGGCCACAGGTTTGGGTGGCGGAGACACAAGCAACAAGGAGTGGAGGGCAAGGGGGAGTTTTTGAAGGTGAACCATGGATGACTCTGAAAGCTTTGGAAAGTATTCCCGTAGAAAGAACAGAAGACCACAATGTTTGGGGTCTTGGTTTACCTTTCATAGAATGTGTGAACAGTCCTGGTTTGCTGCTCCTGAGTGAAAACTGCCTCGCCTTGTGTTTCCATTGAGAAAATCCTATTTTCCATTTGAGTGGCACCCCCACACCCCCACCCAGTCCCCAAGCCAGGGTAATGAGGGAGAGAAGGACAGAGGTCTTGAGGGAGGCACTTCCTTTACTTGCTGTTTTATCAGGCATATTGTCATGAACCAATTTTCATGTTGAAATGGCTTTTCTCCCCCCAAACAAATTGCTTTTTTATGTCGTTGAATGGGCTGGCAGGCACCCTCTTTGAAGATTAGCTAATTCAGTTCTCAGCCTGTGCTAAAATATGTACCTTGTAAACCCATCTAAGGGCAGAGTCCGTGACTGGCTTGCTCCTCACCACTGAATTCATTAATGTGAGTTGGGGGGAAAGAGTTTCTAGAGAAATTGGGCATAAGAATGGAGTTTTGTGAGGGAATATTTCCATTCTAAAACTTAAAACAGCTTCTGAGAAATGGATCTCAGAATGGAGAGAGCAGAGGTGGTCAAGCCTCAGTCCGTTCGTTGCTTTGGTTTATTTGTAAAGTATTTAAAAAATGTTTTAAAATATTTAAATGGACACATTTTCAAATAAAGAAAAATATAACAAGTAACACCAGCACTATGATAATTCACCTTTGCATTCTGTTGTATTTCCTTCCTCCTTTACCCCCTAGGCACATATTTTTGTAGTTGAATTTATATTGCTTATATAATTTTTATCCTGATTTTTAAAGAAAGTAGATTTTTGCATGGCATTTAGTAAAAGTGATTTCTGGTTGTGTGTTTTATATTTCCATGTGGATGCAATGATACAGACATCACATAGTCTTTTTGTTTTTACTGTTTTTTTTAAATAATTTCAAATATAGGAGGATGTTTCAAGAATCGTACAATGAACTCATATATCCTTTACCCAGATGCCCTGATTATTGACATTTGATATTTGCTTTGTCATTCTTTCTCCCTCCCACATAGATATGTGTGTGTTATACGTGTGTGTGTGTGTGTGTGTGTGTGTGTGTGTGTGTGTGTGTATAATTGTATATGATATATACTGTTGACCCTTGATCAACACAGGTTTACAGGTTTGAACTGTGTGGGTCCATTTATACTTGGGTGTTCTTTTTCTTCCTGTGGTCCTGCATTCATGGATTCGACTAACCCTGGATATCAGTTGGTTGACTCCGTGGACGCAGAACCTGCGTAGGAGAGCTGACTACAATTTCCACTTGGATTTTGGCTGTCAGTTAGCACATCAATTGCGTTGTTCAAGTGTTAGCTATAATTTTTTCCCCCTAAACTTTGTAGAGTGAGCAACAGATGTGATATACCACTCCCCCTGAATGCTCTGTGCATTTTTCCACTCTCCTGCATGACCACAGTCTAGCCCGAGGAATCAGGAAGCCAGTCTTGAATAATACCACCACCTGGTCCACAGCCTCCATTCCAGTTTCCCCAGTTCTCCAGTCCTGCTCTTCATAACTGTACCATCCAGCCCAGGATGGTCTTTAGTTTTTATCTGGGATGTCCCTTCAGTTTCCTCCCATTTCAAAACACTCCTTAGGCTTTGCATTTTATATTATTTTTGTACTTTTACTGCCTGACCGAGTTTCAGGCCAGTTATTTGGTAACACACCCTTCATGGAATTTGTCTGGTGCTTCCTCACAGCAACTTTGACAGGAATGTCACAGAAGTAATGACTATGTGTCCTCATAGCATCCAGTCAGGTGACACAGGATGACACCTGTGTCACGGTGATAATAGCTTTGATCACTAAATTGTGATGGAGCTGCCGGGTTCTCATTGTAAAGTGACTCTCTCATCCTTCATAATTAATGCATGTTTTGTGGGGAAATACTTTGAAATGATCTAAATATCTGATCTTTTCCAAACTCTCACCCACTGGCTTTAGTATCCACTTTGTGGATTCCTGCCTGAATTAGTTATGATTATAGTAGTTACCAAATGATGCTTATTCTAAGTCCATCATCACTTCTATAGTTATTGGCGTTATTCTGTAAGCAAGAGCCTTATCCACATTCATTCATTTATAGCAGTATTAATCCATCAATTCCTAATTTATTCAATGAATCATAATCTCTTCCTGTCAGTATTTATTTTGATGTTAGTAGTAGCCCCTTCAGCTGACTCCTGGATATCTTATGGTGTAATTTCATCATTCAGAATGATGATCACACAACACATAATATTCAGAAATTTAGTTTTCCACTTGACAATAGATTATGAACATTTTCCATGTCATTAAGCATCCACAGCATTATTTTTAGTAATTGCACAGTGCTCATCAAATATATTTAACGCTTCAGCTTTCCTGGGTGAGAAGCTCTGGAAAAGACCTTTTTCACATGCCAATGCCCTCATTTTATTCACTAGGCATGCAGAATGTTATCAGAAAAAGAGTCAGCAAACAAAGCAGGAATAAGTTCAGTGTAGTTGGGTATATTTTTTCCCCTGGCCCCAGCCTGTAACTAACTATGCAGCTGCTAGTGAGAGAGGCACTATCTACACAGTATTCAACAGTATTCATTGTGGGGATGCCTTGCATATAAAACTGTCAGCAAGGTATATACCAATCAACTGGAGATGAAAACTATGTAATTAAAACAAACTAGAGTTTTATGGATCTATATGCATATGTATGAATACATATATATTCAGAATAAAGATGAAGAAGTCCAAGACAACACATAAGAACTAGAATCATGATAGTGGTCACTATTGAGATGGAAGGAGAGGAATTAAATAGGAAGTGACCTATTGGGGGCTTTAAAGTATTATATGTAAATTATGTGTATGTGTGTATTTTATGGAAATAAAACCATTTTAAAGAAAGGATTGGAAGTAAATATGGTACAATGTATAGATATGATAAGACTGGCTTGGGTAAATGCATGTTTATTATATTCTGAACTCTTAAGGTTGAAATATTTTGTGATAAGAAAGAATTTTGAAAACCTGAGTGGGAATGATAAATACCAAAACCAATATAACAATTATATCTGGGCAGTGAAAGAATGGGATCAGGGAGAAAGAGACAGGGAGCTCCACTTGTATTTGTGGTATCAAATTTCATTTCCTTTTCCTAAAAAATTAAAATGACAAATGTTAAAATTTGATACATATTCGTTATGGGTCTTCAGGTTATAGATATGCTGTAGAAACGAGAGAAAAATGATGTTTGGAGTCTCAGGACAGGAAGAAAGTAATAGAATTCATAGCATTCCCAGCCTGTTAGCTCTGGAAGCAGAGCCTGAGGCAAGGATTAAGTGCTGATGTCTTTGGGGAGGTGCAAGCCCAGGGCAGCAAGAATGAGGGAAAGGGAAGTGAGAGAGGGAGAGATGGAAAGCATTCCCAGGTTTTAACCATTGTTTCCTGAGGTCTCAGCTGTACTGGATGTCTCCAGATCTGTTGTACAGAGATTGTTTGGAGATAGTCCATTGGAGAGAGGAGCTAAGGGGGACTTTCTTTCCTAGCTCTCTCCTTTCTTCTCTTTCTGATTGGTGAAAATTGAATTTCCAAGAAATTAATACCCTCATGCTTCTGGGGTGTGTCATCTAGCCAATCTGGCTACTACTGGGGAGGCCAGACTGACACATAATGAGGTGCTTCATTTAAGTGTAGAAACTTTGGGGAAGAGAGAGACCCTGCCAGTGACTGCAGGCCTTGGGGTCATGTGACCCTTCTAGAGTCTGATTTGAGTCCAAATGCTGGCCACGACTACAGTAAAGCAAGTGTTCAGTGGTCTGGGACATGGACTAGGTCTAGAGAATCTGAGGAACCCCATTAAATGAGTCTGATACAAATAAAATGAGATACTTCTTTTGTCCAAAACAAAAGAGGAAGTAAGAATGAATTTTGCAGTAGGTAAGTTTGCAAAAGAGAAGCGATAAACCAGTAATCATTTCTGATAACCTTTATTTTCTGAAGAGCATTTAGAGCACTGCATTGTTCACTGAGAGTTTGGGGATGGATTTGAGAAGTGGGATTGAGAGCTTGAGGAGTCTCATGAAAGTCTTGAATAACCACCGTGGAGAAAGAAGTGTGTCTGGGTACAGAAGTGGAGAGGCTGCTTGGGGTGCGGAGAACAGGCCAAGCTGAGTGCTAGGAGGTGGTGGTAAGAGAACTGTGACGAGAGTGGTTGAGTTGAATTGGGCTCCAATTAACTTGTCTAGTTGAGTTGACAAGGAAAGAAGACTATGGAGAGCTGACATTCTGGAGAAGTGCAGCAGAGCGAAGGTTGAAGAGCAGCCAGTGGGAGTGAGAGAAATTTCAGAGCTTAAGGTTCCAGAGTTGGATGATGTTTGTTGGAGTGTCTTGAGTGGAGCAGAGATAAAGGTCGCCAGAGGCGCAGTGGGTAAGGATTTTGAAGTCCCGTAGAATAGTAGGAGGTGCCTGGGATTGTAGCAGGAATATTGTTCATGGTCAACGTTTAAAAGCATGAAGGGAAATGATGGGCAGATGTAGCTTGGCTCTGCTCTGGAGCCCAATGCAAATGACGAGAAACTGTTAGTGCTGAGTCACCAAGGGATGCCAATCAACAAATGGGGTCAGCCGGGGCATCGTTGACAGTAAACTGAATCATCCCTACCGTATCATCTTGAATCCAATTACCGTACATCTTTAAGCATCTTATGCATTTTCCCTTTAAAAGGTCAGTCTCTTCCCATGACACCCCCAACCTCAGCTCTCATAAGTTGTGGGCATGTTTGCACTTATCACTAGTGCTGTAAATTCCTGTTTGCATTTTTGTCCCTCTTGCCATGCTGCTGCATCACGAGTGCTTTAAGCCCAGCGCTAGATCTCATCCAGCATCATGTCCTCACCCAAACCTGGTCCCCAGTGACCTGTGGGTGCTCAGTTTGCTGCAAGGAGCGATGCTGGGAGGAAAGGGCTGTGACAAAGTCAGGACACTGGGACTCTGTGGGTCACCTACTTGGTGATTGAGACAGGCTCTACTGACAGGCTCTTTGATGAAGCCATTTTTGGACTGCTTTCTGCCTTTTCAAACATTACCTTTCTCTTCATTAAGTTTCTTAGTGATATATATTCCTTGTAGAATATGTGGAACATATTAATAATCACCCATAGACCTATTCTTCAGTAAATACCACTATTAATAATTTAGTGTATATAATCACACAGTAGGTTTATTTGAATAGACTAAACATCACTGGTACAAACGTCAAAAGGTAGAAAAGTGTATGTCATGCAGTTGTCTCTCTAATCTGTCCTCCCCACCTAGTTCCTTTCTCGGGGGACCAGGGTTACCTGTTTCCTGTCCATTCATCCAGAGATAGCTTCCACATTTACAAGCAAGTTTACATAGTCCTTGCTTTCTTCTTACACAAGCATTTGATGTACATTTTTCTGCACTTGTTTTCTTAGTTTTATAATACACTTGCAGGTGATTCCATAGCAGGATATGAAGAACATTCTACTTTTACAGATGCATAGCCTTCTGCTGTTTGGGTATGTGGAATTTATTTAACCAGTTTTCTGCTAATAGGTATTTATGTTCATTCTGAGTTTTATAATTTTTAATGTATTATTATGGAAAATTCAAATGTAGTGAACCCTAGGCCCACTGAACTTCTTGTTGCTCTAGCCTGTCTGCTTATCTCTCTTTGCCCTTTTGTTTTAAAGCAAATTCCCTGTATCATATCATTTTAACTCTGATTATTTTAATACAGATCTGTGAAAAAGACTAAAATATTCTGGTATCACACCTAACACAATTTTCATTAATTCCTTAATATCACTGAATCTGATCTCTTAATATATAACAGTGCAGCAGCCAGGAGTCTGGTTCATACCTCATTCTGTGTGTGTGTGTGAGAGAGAGAACGAGAGAGCGCGAGCGAGAGAGCGCACATGCGCGTGAGCGAGTGCTAGAGGATGCATTCAGTTCTAGAGGTGGAATCATGGAGTTAGTGTATAGGTTGCAGAACTGCGCTTGGGAGGGGTAATACCATTTTACACTCCTCCCACCAGAGTCTAGAGGGCCTGCTTTCTTGAAGCTTCACCCACAGTGTTACCAATCGTCTTCATCTGCTCTTGCCTCAGAGGTGAAGCTTATTATATATAGTTTGAATTTGCATTTTCTTATTGTGAGTTGGATAGAACATTGTTTATATTTTAAAAGTCATCTGTAATTCCTTTCTTGGGAACTATGTGCTCATATTCTTTGAAATGTGTACAACAACAAACCAAAACTATTTTATTGATATATTGGTGCTTTTTAAAGATGAAGGAAATTAGCTTCTAATGTGTCACGTAAGTTGCAAATATTTTTATTTTGTTTCTGATATTTGACTTAGCTCACAATGATTTTTGCCATGGGAATGTTTTTAAGTTGTATTTTTGTCAGGTTTTTTTTTTTTAAAGAATTATTTTTTATTTATACATACAAGCTGGGGTACAGGCCAGAGGCGTGGGGCGGCAAGAAGCGTGGGGCGGCGAGAGGGTTCACCAGCGACAGAGTGGGGAGCAGAACAGGCAGATCAGAAATACACTGCTGAGGGGAGCAGCGGGCGAGGCAGGAGAGGTCTGCTGCACCATGTGGGATTCTCCCTGGCCGGGCGTCGAACTCGCGTCGCCGCTGCCGACAGCTCCATAGCGCAGCGCTTAACCGCTGCGCCACCAGGGAGGCCCAAATTTGTCAGTTTTTATTGTATGGTTTTTGGTGCTTGTTCACTGCTTGGTAGAGTTATACCCACCCTGAGATGATTAAAAAAAATCCTCATAGCTTTTTTCTTCTATTACAATTTTGACTTTACATGATATATTTAATCTTTGGTTCTGGAATTTATTTTGATAAAAATTGCGGAGTATTGTTTCATTCTTAATTTTTTCTAGATATCTACTTAGTTGTCCAGACATCAATTGAATCCATCTTTTCCCGTTATTTGAAATATCAAACTTGTCAAATACTAAATTTCTTTGTGTATCCAGATAAATTTCTGATCTTTCTAATGTTTGAATCAAATGACTTGTTATTCATTTAACTAATCATCTATTGTTTTTGATTTCCCATTTTTATTAAAAATAAGGTGGTGGTAAATATCTTTTTGTATTATATCTATGTATACGATTCTTATTTATTTAGGATAAATCCCATCAAATGGAACTTCTGGGCCTAAAGGTATGCTCACTTAAAAATTTTTGTATTAAGGAAATAACCAAAATACTGAAAGACAGAGAGGATAGTATCAATATAAGCCCTTGAGTAGCCACCACTGATCTTCAATGATTGTCAACTTTTACCATCTTACTTCATCTACCAACCCTGCCTCCAGCATTTTATTTTTCCCTGGGGTATATTAAAGTAAAGCCCAGACATCATATAATTTCATTCATAATCACATCATTATATCTCTCCAACTTAAATCAGCATCTTTCTCTATCACAACTATCTCAAACATGTCCCTTTTAGATTTGTCCGGAGCAGGATCCAAATAAGGTCCTTATTTTGAGGACTGTTGACATCACTGTTCAGTTGCCCTGCAGACTGTGCTGGTGTATGAGAGCTGCTTTGACCCTATAACCTTGACTGTTCTGTGTTCTTCATCAGACCTGCCTTGTTGATCTCCCAGTTGCTGCAGCCGGAAACCTTGAACCCTCCTTCACGTCCCACACCCCATCTTTCAGGACATCCTGTTGGCTCTACCTTCAAATCCATCCAGGGCCCTACCACCTCTCCCTCCTCCACTGCTGTCATCCTTCTCTCCCAGACCACCGCAGCAGCCTCTCTCAGCTTCCACTTTACCCTACAGTCTGTTATCAACCCTGCAGCCACAGGCATCTTTGAATGCACATGTGAATGCACATCAGTCCTCTGCTCAGGGCCTTGCTGTGGATCTCACAAAATAAAATCCAAAGTGCGGATGATGGCCTCCCAGGCCCTGTAATGATCTGCCTTCCCACTCGCTCATCTCTGCAGCCTCTCGACCTCCCTTCCCTAGTCACTTGACCACCTAGCCAATCCTCAGCACTGCAGACCTGTGCCCACCCAGGGATTTAGCATTGGCCCTTCCCTCTGTATGGGACTCTTCCCCGGATAGCAGAGGGCTGCAGCCTTCTTAACCTCCAAGTCTTCGCTCCCGTGTTCCTCCTGCAGCTCAGTTGCCCTCACCCCTGTATTATGGTGCATCACACTCCTCCTACCATTGTCTAGGCAGGACTTCACAAGATGGGGAACATGAGGCTAAGACCATCAATCTAGGGCTTCCGAATCCTGGGAAACAAAGAGTTAAGCCCCGGGTTGTTGACTCCCAGCAGGGACTTAGAACTTACTGAGAGCTGCACTGCTGGACTCATTCATATGAACTCCTGAAGGCAGCTCCAGTCCCCAACTGGTTTCTCCAGAGAGAGGAAGTCTCTAACAAAGTGACCACCCTTCTAGCACATTTGATTTACTCAGAAGCAAAAGGTGTAACCAAACCATCTATTTTAGTCTGTCTAGATAATCAGGTCCCAGCCTCCTTCCCCCAGCCCACCTCCGCAGGGGTTTGAGCAGCTTGCCAGGAGCGTGAAGTTCCTGGTCCCAGATTCCCACCAGTCTCAATGTAATACTAAAATCTCTGTGTGGGGCTGGGGAGTTGGGCCACATTTTCTGATTATGGACTCTGAGCCCCCCTGAACAGGCTCAGATGGCTAGCTGCTGACCAGGGGATGAACCCGCACATCCAGTCACTGAGAGCTCTTTGGTCTCCTTTCTCCCCTTTTTTCCTCCTAAAGACACCTCCCCACCCCCCAGTCCTGACCCTGGAGACAGTCTGTGGAGGAAATCTCATTCCTTGTCTCCGTCATCTGCAGATAATACACTTCTCTTTCTCCTGTGAAACTTGGGTCTGATCTGTTTAGGCACATCCAAGCCATGAGCCTGTTGAGTGTGGTGACAGCATCCCCACTATTCTGCAGTGCTGTCTGCCCCTCTGTTTTGTCTTTCCCTCAGTGCCCATCACTTACCTATGCACAGTGTTATTAATTGACTCAGTACCTGTCGTTCCCTATCTGTTCCCGTGGAATGCTAGCACAGGCCAGCGAGCTCTGATAAGTTTACTGTCAAATCCCAGCTCCTGGAACAGGCCCTGTACAGAGGACACACCAACAAGTGTTTATCACTGAGTTTGAATCTATGTGATGCACAAACATGGTGCTTTGTGGTTTTACTCATTTATGCTAGAAAATTAAAAGTAAAAATACCATGAATGAAAAACGTTAGTAGATAATCTATCTTAATTTGATTTTTAGCTTCTGATTTTTTTCCTTTGGGGGAAAGTCTGTTTGTGGTTTTTCTTATTATTTTGCTGGGGCATTTTGATAAAATCTTTTACACAGCAGAGATTATTTCTCTGTATGCCATATGTCAATTCATCTTGTCTTCCCGCAGATTGCTTCTTTGTTTAAATTGTGTTCTTTTCCTTTTTAAAATCAATCTGTTTTTCTAATTATTATTGTTATAATTATTATTTACTTCTATTTTTAAATTTCTCAAAAGTATATTTGGGCATAGGGTGTGATGCCCAGTTGTAATTGAATATTTTCCTAGTTCTCAACTGCTCCATTACATTGTGATTCTTTGTCTCCTTAAATTGTAATGTCCTTATACCCTTGTTCACTGCCATGATCTGAAAAATCCACTGGACATATGTGAGATTTTAGCTTCCTCTTCAATTCTCAGCTAGGTTTTCCTCCTCTTTAGGAAAAATCTGGAATAGTACGTATGTTTTGTACACACACACACACACACACACACACACACACACACACCCCAGTGGGCTTGCATGTTCTGAAATAATTGGCTTACTCTCTTGTGACTCACAGAAGATTACTTCTCTGGGTAGAATCCTTAAATCAATTTCCCCCTTTTCCTTAGCTGTCCTTTTAGTATTGGAAGGTTGGAATGGGGTCAGTCTGCCTCTGCTGATTTCAGTATAATTTCTCAGTTTGGAGCCATCAGCAGCTTTTAAAACAGTCTTTTCAGAGGTCCAGACTTATTTTGCTAGAGAACCAGTGCGTTGAAACAAAATGAGAGTTGGCCATTTTAAGCAAATAAATTGCTTCCTATTGATAATGGGTTATTTATGCAGCCTGCAGTGGAAAACAATTTCTTTCCAATCCAGACTCTTTATCAAGAATCAGGAAGGCAGGATGGACTAGGAAGCGATGTGGCAGGGAACAGATGGGAGGGCTGGTGTGCAGGAGTTAGGGAAGCTAAAGGAAAGAGTGTCCCCTGAGCTCTCCCTGAGCTTCTGTGAGCTGGTCCAAACTTGTCCCCTTCCCTCTGCACAGTGTACCAGGAGGGCTTGTGCTTATATTGCCTTAAACATATTCTATTTGCAAACCCATTAGAATTAAGACTTGGGCCATGCTTATGTGTACCCTTGCATGAGGGAAAAGGAAGGATAGGTTTGATAAGAGTTAAAACTGGAAAATTACACAACAGAAGGAGAATTCTTTTCTGGATTAGAGCCAATTCTTCCAACTCCCACCAATTGTCATTTTGCCCTGAGTCTCACTGCCTTGAATTATTTGGCAGATGACTTTACTTGAGGTTTTTGCTTCGTGCACTGAGCTGCCCAAGCACGGCTTTCTGCCCACATGGATGGATAGAAGTCTTTGGGGCCCTGATTTAGGCACTGGAGTCTTAAGATGTTGCAAAATGGATGAATTTGGAGTGAAGTTAAGCTAAAGTTGTGTGACCATTATTTTCTTCTTGTTCTGTTGGGCTCTGTCTGTAGAATTGGTAACCAGTAACTGTGGCAGAGAGACTCTGTGCTTGTTTCCTCCACACCCCCATTGGTGGCTGAGGTTGCTATTAGATGGGGGCGCAGGCAGGCAGTGGCTTTGGGCTGGAGGTACAGCTGGGAGCTTTTAGATCTGTGAGGACTAAATCTATTACCCAGCAGGTGCTATGTGTTAAGATTGGTAGACCTGTGGGGGTTATAAAAACTAAGACCATTCATTCTCTGTCCTTCCAGAATGCAACAGCCCTCCAGGTTGTTAAATAGTCAGTGGGAGGGAGGCGGGAGCTTGTGCTGGCCTGAGACCAGAGAGCGATTGCTCCATGCAGAAGAGGGATGCCGGAGGGTCTCACTGCAGCAGCAGTGATGGCAGAGGCATGGATTTAGGGGAGACAGAGGCCTGGGGTGTCAGGTGGCTGCTGGGGTGCAGGGACAATCTGAAGTGGTAACAAGAAGGGTGTATGCCAGACTGTAAGTGTCAGATAAAAGCTGTCCTGGGGAAGCCAACACATGGGTGAGGCCGGGACTTCTCAAAGAATGGGTCCTGAACCATTTGTGGTTCATGAGATCAATTTAGAAGATTGGGGTGTTCATTAAAAAAGAAAAGAAAGAACTAGACTTGAAAATAGCAGGCTGTGTCCTATACTGGTTCAGAAAGTGTGTGTTTGAAGAGGTAGAGAGGTAGAGAGAGGGGCCAGAAGGGCTGGGTTGAGATCACAGCCCTGACGTACCCCGTGACCTTGGGTGAAGGATAAAGACAGAAGCTGCCTGTGGGCTGTTGTGACCTATAACGTATAAATGTGTGTTTTGTGCTAATGCACAGAGCACTCACAGAGCAGCGCCTGGCCAGGAATAAGCACACGATATATGTTAGCTGTTACATAGTAGTTGGAACTAGAAGAAATTGCTGATATTTGACCATTTTCTTTCCTATACAAAAGCAATTTTTTGAATCAACCTAACTTGCCCTCATGTATATTACAACTACATTATCGTCCGTCACGATGTGTAATGCGTTTCTTACTGTGGGTTGGAATAAAAAGGCAGCATTCTCCTGGCTTTCCCTGGAGAGGAAGTACGTATGAGGCATCAACTTTCATAACACGATGTGAAATTTCCATGGACTTGTTCTCTCTTTGTCAAATTGTGCTGTCTTTATAGAATTCTTTAAAGGGTGGGCTGGGGTGCTGGCCTTCTTTGAAGTTCCTCTTACCAACGGGTGGACAGTAGCATCTGGCTCACCCAATAGGGCAGAGCCTACGTCAGGGTGGACTCCAGGCTGACTCTTCTTCAGTGCCCTGTGATGGGCTGCACGGAGCCTTCTGCTTTTGCCTAGACTGATATAGTCCGTCAAAACAAAGTTGTATGGTCTTTAAAAGTAGTGTTTCCCCAACTAAAAACAAAGCAAAGATCCTCTCGTGTTTTCTTGGACTTAGTTGTTGGTCTTCTGTTATGAAGTTCTTTCTGTTTCCAGCCTCAGAGAGATTCCAGAAGTCTCCAGAATAATCATTTAGTTTCCAGAATAATCTAGTATAATCCTCTGTGAGGGCAGAGAAAGGATGTGTGTTTTCTCCACATTCCCTCCCCATTGTGTGCTGTGTTGATGCTCTCTCTCTGCTGGGGTGTCTTCACATCTGGGACCTCCTGGGACCTGGTCCCCAGCACCTGACGCATAATGTGTGCACATAAAATATTTGTATTGACTTGAATAATCTGAAGATAAACTTAGGTTCTGGGGAGGGTCCCCAAGGCTCCCGGGAAGAACACGGGGTATGGGCCATGCCTGAGGACTCTCCTGACTCTCCAGTTTGTTTCTGATTTATTTCTGGAACTTGGATTTGTCCTTTTGGCCTCCATGTTGGTGTTAAATCTACCAAATGATTTTGTTTTCTCAGCTGTTGATTGTTCTCTGATTTCAGGATATTAACGTTTATAGCTTAGGAATAGTGTGACTTAATGAAAAATTAATGATATTGATCATTACCATGTTGTTCACAGATAAATTCCACTCATTTTGCTGCTTGCGGACCCATGCAGTATTGTCTTAGGTGTCAAATGATACAATGCCCACTCCCTGCCTTGGGCGGATAGCCTTGTTTTCCTGAGACAATGCTTGTTGCATGTGAGAATTGAATTCTTTTGTGAACAGGTGCTAGTCTTTCCCATGATGCTGTCTGGTCTGTTGGACTGGGGGGTGATGGTCCTTCACTTCCTACACAAACGACACAACATCCTGACCTGGAGGCAGCCCTGTAGCACTCCCCACTCACTCCTCCATCTGTCCTCTTCTCTCATTAGAGGAGCCCCTCTCGCTTCTCCCCTCTCCAGGTCTCAGCTCCCTCACCCCAGCTGTGTGCATGTGTGGCCTGGGTGCTTCCTCCTGGCCAGATCCCTGCTGAGTGGGAGGCTACACAGACTTCCATGATGACACTGCAGGTCTTTCCTGAATTGTCTACCCTTCCTTGAAGCTGCCCTTTGAAATCATCTGGAACTTTGGGAACTAAAGCCAAAGTAATAGCTGCAAAAAGGTACATATCTGGTCTTCTTCCCTGGTGCTGGCACAGAGCTTTTAGAGCCCAAGGAACCTCTGGAGTGCTGAGAATGTGCTTTGTGTGTTCACAAGATGACGGGTGGCTGGAATGGGGGCTGGTTGACGGACAGACCAAGGCATGACTAGAGGGCTAGAACTTTGAGTCTTGCTCCCCAACCTCCCAGGGAGGGGAAAGAGGCTAGAGATTAAGTCAGTCACCAATGGGTAAGGATATAATCAACCATGCTTATTGCTTATGTAATGGAGCTTCCATAAAAATCCCTAAATAATGGGGTTCAGAGAGCTTCTGGGTTGCTGAACACATGAGGCTGCTGTGTGGAAGTCCTGGCAGCTGCTCTCTCCCCATCCCTTGCCCTCTGCCTCTCTTCCATTGCTTGTTCCTGCTTTGTAGCCTTTCCAATAAATGGGTAAGCAAACTTTCCTGAGTTCTGTGAGCCATTCTAGCAAATTATCAAATCCAGGGAGAAGCTTGTAGGAACCCCTGACTTTATAGCTCGTTGGTCAGGAGAGCAGGTGGCCAGACTTGTGGCTGCGTCTTTTGTGGACCTGAGTCCTTCAGCCAGGGGGTCTGCACTGACGTCTGATACTAGTTAGTTTCACAACAGAGTTGAATTGTAGGATACAGGGGTGATGTTTGAGGGTCTGGAGAATTAGTTGGTGTTGGGGAAAAACCTACACATTTGGTGTCAGAAACACACCAGAGAGGGCAACTTGGATCTACGTATTAAGTTCCTTAAAAATATTCCTGCCCTTTCATGCATCCTATTCCTAGGATATCATCTTTAGGAAATGATCATCTTTTCCGAACATCTTATGTTCAAAGATTTCCGTTGCAGAATTATTCAAAATTGGAAACAATCTAAATGCCCCATACTGGGAGTTCAGCTAAATGAATTTTTTATTAGCCATCTTACAGAAAACTGTGTAGCTATGAAACTGATATCCCAACGACTAGTTAACAATATGGAAGATTGAAAATGATAAGGTGTTAAATGAAAAAAAATGATGTAAAGCTATAGAGCAAGCATGATCCCAATTTGATTAAGAATATTTGTTTATTAAAATGTATAGAATGAAACATCCTAATGTGTTACCACTGATTACTATGATCAGCAAATTTTTACAAAAGTCATATCACTGAAATAAAATTGGTCATTTCCTTTCAATTTGTATGTGCTCAACACGAATATGACAGTCAAATTCTAATTTTGGCTCTAGTTTTTTTGTAATCTGCAATAAATTGATGTTTACATCACGAAATGCATGCCAATCACTGGGCAACAAATTTTTACAAAAGTCATGTTACTGAAATAAAATTAGTCATTTCCTTTCAATTTGTATGTGCTCAACACGAATATGACAGTCAAATTCTAATTTTGGCTCTAGTTTTTTTTTTTGTAATCTGCAACAAATTGATGTTTACATCACAAAATGCATGCCAATAGTAATAGGTCTACAGTTAATACCTGTAAAAAATCAAGTAGTAGACTACTTCTTAGATTTCTTCGCTTGTCTCTTGTACAGCTGTTCAGGACCATCTCTGGGGAGTGTCTAGCAGTAGTCAGCCAGCATTGTAGTGGACCATTTTCCCTGGTAGCTTTGGTCTATTGATGTGATATCTTGATGAAAACGTTCGCCATGTTCATCACTAACCATACTGTAAGAGGGTGGTCCTCAGGAAAGGGGAGTGTCCCAGGGCCCCACCCCCACCTCAAGCCAGAGAGATCCAAGACACCTAGGACTACGAATCCCATAATGCCATCATCACCAAAGGAAGGATGCTGAGGACTGAGGGTAGAGTTAAGCAATGGTTTTTGGTATTTAAAAAACAGACCTGTGAGCTTGGAGAGGGAGCGATTGCTTGTGGTTGTGGATCGCCAGGTTTTTGAGTGTGCCATTGAGATTCCAGCTTAGTGGAACTGGTAGGACGCATTCACCAATTTATTCTTTATCTTTTTCCCTTCCCTTTTTGTAAATAAACTCTTTTTATTAATTGTATGTGTCTGCAGTTGAGTCTTATAAGTCCCTTTTAAGTGCATGGGTGAGAACCCACAGACAGGCACCCTATTTATATCGGGGCTGCCCTGTAACAATACCACTGTTTTCAGGGAAGAAATCCAGATGGGAATGAAGAAAGTGGATCTTTAGAGACATACTGCAGCCAAGTTTCTGATACTGCATCAGCATGTCTTCTACTTGTTCCTTGTAGTTTTCTGCCCTAATATTCCCAAGAAAGTTTGTAGACACTAGGTGAAAAGCATTCCATGCTTGTTTTGCATCATCTTGCAGCAAGTTGTTGAACTGGTTATCTCAATGCAGACGGAATGTTTGGGTAGACTGTTCTCAACTTCTTTGGCTTCGTTATTCCACCGGAAAGAGAAGGAACCAAGCAGAAGTAACTGTCTTTTATGTGGTTGCTTGGCTCTCTCCACACCATGGGGACTGCAAACGGCACTGATGGTCTTTTGTCACTGAACCACTGTGGAAGCTGTGTTGTACATGTAGCTCAGCATATATGCGGGGCCCAAGGCTTGTCTTGGTCACCAACCTTGCATCCCAAGTAAAGGTGATAAGCCTTCTTCACTTGAGAAGTGATACTTTTCTTCTGGTTGACAAATGTCACTTTCCCATAAATAGAACAGAAATTGTCCACGCTATTAACACACTTTCTAGGCATTACGGTTCTCTATTGTGCCTAAATGGATAAAATAATAACAGTTCTGTGGAGCAGCAGCTGAAACTGTCTCACACAAAGTCTGAAATATTTTCAATGCTCAACCTTTCCGGCAGGGCTTCATATAGTGCACTGCTGATGTCAGCTTACTTCAGCAGCCGCCTGGCAGTAGTATTGCATTGCATAAGAAAATGATGCAGTCAACTCTGGATGATGTGTGCATGATGGTATTTTGCAATGTGATGCAATATTCCATCATTCTAGGCTGATTTAGGATGCTATTGCAGTCCTACTGGATAAATTTACACGGTGAAACATAAAATGAATTTTATGAAGTATCTTCAAAACGAGAGCCAATAAAAAATTTTCAGGGTTGTATTTTGTTCAACACACCAAGATGCTACAGATTAGGGCCTTTTTAAGTCAATTATGATCTCACTGTTGACCAGTGTTAGTGAATTACAAATATTTTAACATACGCTTCTGAAGCATTTTTTAAGAAGCATAATTAATATACCTTAGAAAATGTAGCATTCTTGTGAAGGTCTAGGTCTGGCTTTTGAGGGGCCTGACCCCACCCCAGAAGTAGGGTCTAGAACCCCTCAAGGTAGAGCACTTTCACCTTGCCCTCCTAACTGCCCCACTTCTCTCTCCTCAAGCTTCAGCATTTTAGTTTTTTGTGGAGGCCATCCAGTGAATCTCTTTCTCATGCATATTCAAATCTGATTTCATAGTTGTCATTCCAGCCAGGAGCAGGGGCTCCATCACAGGGAGCCCCGACCAGATGGGCTTTCATTGCTTCTGTTCTAATTCGCTTTGGTCTTTGATTGTTGGGGAATTTTCCACTAGTTTTAACCTACCTGGCATGCTAAAACCAGTTCAGCTTAATCTGTGGAGGTGTACAATTTGCAGACAGATTAACTCTGTTCTAGCTCCTAAACCCATTAGAAATGCCCCTGGTTTTTTGTAGTTTTTTTTGTTTTGTTTTGTTTTGTTTTGTTTTATACAAGCTGGGGTACAGGTCAGAGCTATGGGGTGGCGAGAGGCTTCACCAGAGACAGAGTGGGGAGCAGAACAGGCAGATCAGAAATACACTGCTGAGGGGAGCAGCGGGCTAGGCAGGAGAGGTCTGCCGCGCCATGTGGGAATCTCCCGGCCGGGCGTCGAACTCGCATCACCGCTGCCGACAGCTCCACAGCGCAGTGCTCAACCGCTGCGCCACCAGGGAGGCCCTGAAATGCCCCTAGTTTTTTGCCTCTCTCACGCCACTGGAGCTGAGGAAAGAAATGTTTGTTTTTCGTGACCCGAGATCCTTAGACTTTGTATAACTCACCACCTAATGAGTTACTGAAACGTTTTTCTTTCAGAAAGCTAGCTAGGGGGAGTTGGTTTATTTCTGAATTCAAGGTGTGCTTTGGGCCATGAGGTAATGACAGAGGTCAGGAGAGCAGGGACACTGAGGACACACGGTGTGAGATAGTGTCACTGACCCGCCAGCCTGGAGCCCTGGGCCTTTGAACTGCTTCTCCCATGTGGCCCTTTGCCTGCTCCCAGGGTTAACTGTGCCTGCTAGTGAGTCTGGGCTGGGGACCTCCCAGGAGCCCTGTCAGACCTAGATCACAGATGCAGCTTGTCCTTCTGCAGGTGGCTTTGACAGGGGTGCTGACCTCCCAGCAGGGCCCCTGTCTCCTGAGTGCATCCCTGTCCTCTCCCTCACTCACGCCCCTGTGGATGTCCTAGTTCATTTGCTCCCCTCAAACTCCTGTCATTTGATTTTTTCCTCAGGTAGATATTTTAGTCCTTTAAGCCACCTAAATTCCTCTGTGAAAGATCACTTTTGAAACAAACAAACAAATACAGGGACTACCTTGGGGTTGGGACCCCTTCTTATGTGGCTCTTTTGTGTCCCAATATAGTATTTGTTGGGGAGGAAAAAATTTTCCCTCTTCTGCTCTAGGTTCTCTGACTGTTCTGATAGTAAATTGACATAAGGCAGATTAACAGGAGAAAAACAAAGTTAGTAACGTATGTACAGGTGTGGCAGTTGAGTTTACATGCCATCCTGAGCTAAGAAGGGTCTAGGGCTTCCAGGGGGAGGAAGACAATTCGCAGGAAGATGAGAGAACAAATGTTTGGTAAACTGATGTTTGTCTGCCATGCAGATAAGTCTTTCTGATGTCAAAAGTATCTCTGGTAATACTGATAGCTCTTCTTAGAACAACACAGTCCCCCTATATCTAAATTCAGTTAGGATATTAAGGCAGAGGTAAAAGCTTTCTGTGAATCTACTGGGTCTGGATTGCCTTCAACTTAAAACAATACTCATGACAAGGTGACTTATTTTGAGGTGGCATATTCTGCACCCCCTCACATTCATCAAACATCCGGGTCTGTGGGGGAAGCACAGTACATGAGCATTCGTTGAAGTGGATGTGGTCACACCTTAAGTAACCTGGGATGGGAATCCTTTTATCCTTTTCAAAGGATACCAAGAAAAAAGAGCCAGTTAAATAAGTGAATTATTTGAAGCAGCACTGTCCCCCCTGCTATCCCCTTTTATGTGGCCTGTCCCCACTCAATTATTAAATGTGGGGACATTTCTTGGTTCCTGTTTTCTGCCCAGCCTCCTCCCAGCTCATTTCCCTCCTCGAGAGCCCTGTCCCTCTTGCTGTCTGAGCTCTCACCTCTGTGTTCCTAATTACTGAAACCAATTAGTTGTATTTGCAGACTGATTGATTATAATTAAATTGGAACTCATTCACACTAAAACCCGCACTGGGATTGAACCAGCACTTTATATGCAATTATGGTCATTCTAGCCCCAGTTTTCATGCTCATTGTATTCTCAGTATCACCTTTGACAAACTGCAGCCACCTGTTTCCACTGTTCCCCAGATGCGAACACCAGGCATCTCTTTGGGCTCTGTACTCTGGGTGACCAAATCAGCACTCCCCTTCTCTCCTGAGAACCTGCTGGCTCCTGAATTCTCTCTTAGTTAATGTCATCAGTACTTATCCAGCTTGTCCTTATGTCCTGGCTCTTCCAGGCTCCAGACCTCTGAGCCATCCCTGAGCACCTGCCACTCAGGAAAGTCTCTTGGACCCTTCTCCCCACTTCCAGCTCCCTGTTGCTTAGTGCCAGCTTTGTCATCTTCCCTCGGACTCAGTGATAACCTCTAGGTGGGGCCCTCTTTTTTCTCTAGATTGATGCTAAAGTTCTCTGTTTGAAAAACAAATACCCTTTTTAAAAATACTTAAAACCACTGAGGGATCTCTATGGCCTATAGCAGGGGTTCACCTATCTATAAAGGCCAGAATATAAATATTTTACATTTTGTGGGTCAAATTGTCCCCATTCCAATTGCTCCATCCTACTGGTAGTGTAGAGCAGCAGTGGATAATAGAGACAATATGTAAATGAATGAGCCTGGTATTGTTCCAATAAAACTTTATTTACAAATGAAGCTGGTGAGCCAGATTTGACCACAGACCATCATTTGCCAACGTCTGGCCTATGGGGTAAAGCCCAGCTGGTTCCGGTGTCCCTTTGCAATTTTGTCCTGATGCACTTGTCAGCCCTTTTCTCTGTTTCCATGTCCACTATGCAGTAGACATATTTGAACATGCCCTTCTTGGCACATTCTCCCCACTCTGCCTTCTTTCCCTTCTCTCCATGGCCTTGCAGTGCAAAGGATTCCAGTGTCATCCCTGACAGCTCTTCACAGAGTTGTCTCTGTCATATGGAAGGACTTCATGGGGTTGCATGTGGACTAGCATTATTGTACATCTCTTAAGAATATCTGGTCACTTCTCTGTCTCTCCAATTAGAATAGAAACTTCTTACAGTCTGGAAAGTTTCTTTTGCTATCTTTCTCTCCTCGTGCACCTTTTGGCATATAATAAGGAAACTGTAACTCTTCATAGAATGAATGATTGTATTAATCACCTCTAAATATTCTTTCATAAAAAAGGTGAAAATCCTTTTAAATCTCTTTTGTCATTGGCTTTGCTCCTTCCCTATTTCTGTGACTTCCAGGTTCGTGTCTTGTATTTTCTGATGCCTCTGTGTTGGTATTTAATAATTGCCTTGCCTGCCTTTACTTGAACTCTTTCTCTCTCCATGACAATTTCTCAATGCATGTATTGACAGAATGCATCCTATTCATTAATAGAGGTGTCACATGTTGAGTTAAAATCCACATTCTTCCTATAGATACATTTCTGTGATGAAAAATCAGATTTCCCATCCAACAGGGATTGAGGTAGGAAAAACTGTTTTTTATTACTAGCTTGAGGTTGCAAATTAGCACTGTGAACTCAGCCGATTCTTTAAAGCCAGAGCATTAGCCAGCGATCATTGGCTCTGACTGCTGTCTGGATTTCTTCTGATGCACATGCTGTTTGGGTGGCCTGAAACCCCAGTGTGTTCTGCATGACAGGCGTGACTTTGCCATTGTTTCTGCTGAAATTGACAATGTCCCCAGGGAGAGTATCTTGGAGCCTCGGTCTGACTCTTAGAGGGTACTGGATCTTGACACAGACAGTGCTCGTTGTGGCTATGGATATATAGATGTATCTTTTTAAAAATAGAGTTGCTGGTATAACTAGAAGTAAATCTCTTGGGCTTTAAAGCAGGATGCTCCCGACCCCAGGCCTTGCTTGGCTCCAGAACATCAGCATCAGTCCAGCTGGGAAAGACACAGATCCCTGTGGGAATGCAGATGTTGGTTCTGAGAGAGTCTGCGTGCAAGCAGTGGATTCCTTCCTCCGAAGATGCCTCTCACTGTGTCTCTGTTCACACATCACATGATGACAACTGCACAGGCTCCTCTTATCAAGGCAGACGCCCCTTCCGTGCCTGCAGAGGAACCTGGAGTGGGTGGAGTGGCCGTGCTGGGGCCTTATGTGCATGTGTTGTGTGAGACAGAGTGAACTTTAAGGCCCAAGCAAAGCACACTTACTTAACTCTGAAGCACAGGAGACTCTAGGCCAAAGCGGATAAATTCTAGTGAAAAGCATACTGCATTACTGGGTTGTTCCTGCAAACTTGATCTGGCTCCCCACTTCCCAAGGATGTGGAAAGTGGCCAGAGCCCCTTCACGCTGTGAGCAGGTTGCCCGCAGCCAGAGGCAGAGGGATCCAACCTGCTCCCATGTCTCTGCTGGTTTTATGGGCATATTTCTCACACTCTGTTCTGCTATTAAAAATAAAATGAGGCACACATCACATGTCTCATACTGCAAGACCCATTTCCTTCTAATAAACTTCTCATTTGCCTGGGCCCTCCCTACCCTGCAAAGATTAAATTTCCAGCAGCTCCCATTATGGATTTAGTTTTGGACTTCAATTTTTCTCTCTATTTTGACAGAAAATGAAGTTAGTGAGCTTTGTCTGCTTCTATAGACAAACCACACACATGCACGCACACACACACACACACACACGCACACACACACACACCCTCTCCCTCTCTCTACCTGGAAACCAGCAGCTAGCCTATACAGAGAAGGACAACTTTGTCCTGTTTATCTGGGGCCACAGAAAACAGACTCTGAGCTGATATTGCCTGCCCAGTCCTGGGCTGGAGCAAGACCATCCTCTTTACATGCTGCAAACATGGAAACTACAGGAATATGGGAGTTCAAGGCCTCAAAGGAACATGTTCCCTTCACAGTGGGACTGCTCTGGGGTGGCCCTCGCCTGCGGGCTCACACGCCAAGTCCAGTAGTCCAAGTGTGAGGCAGCCCAGAGGGTAGTCTAGCAGTCAGGTAGGGATCGGGAGACAGGCCCGCCAGGGCTTCATTTCCAGATTGAGTTCTCAAACACCTCCAGCCAGGTACCTCTGGGGGTGTCTGTATAAAGATACAGACTCCTAAGATCTAGACATTGCAGGGGGACCACAGAAATGAGGCAGCACATTGTCAACAGAAGGTGATACCCCATTTGCTTACTCATGGCTGCTGCTCAGGGAGTTCAGGATTAAGTCAGAGAGACAGGAAGCAGCATCCATATGCCTTGGGAATGCAGCAGTCCAGGGAACAAGGGGCAGGGTGCAGTCTGCAGCTGGCTATCGGCCGGCCCCCAGGGGTCTGAGCCTCTTCTGTGACCTGGGTAGGACCCTTGTCAGTATCTGACATTTTCTACTGTTGCAAGGTGCATGTCAGCTCCGATGTAAAGCCCTGTTGTCGAGTCTGGAAGGGGATCCAACCTAGCCCATTTTTCAGAGGTGGAAATGAAGACTGAGGGAGAAACCTCGCCTGGATTGCAGAGCCAAATGCCGAACTGACTTCCGTGTGGGCTGACTTGCACCTCAGGAAACCCTGCCCTTGTATCCTCCCACTTTTGGTGTCTGGGGGCTCTGGTGTCCTTGGGCTCTGTGTGCCACGGCCTCAAGCTGAGTATCAGCTGCAAGCCCTTGACAGGCCACCTGGACATGCTAGGAAACATACGGCTACTTTGGGGTGTCTTGGGCATGTTTTGTTAATGGCAACAGCTGAAAAGTACAGACAAACCCCTTGATTCAAAATTTGGACTGGACTAAAATTTTTTCTATATTGTCAATGGAAAAAAGAGGGGCACTTGAACAGCAGATTTATAGGGTATGAAAGAGAACACAGACTTCCTGTTCTTCTCTTAAACACTTTAACAATGTCTATGGATCCATGAAAGGAGGACTGGAAGGTCCGTGGGGATCCTCGTGGCCAACCCAGCTCATTTTACACATGAACACACGGGGCCTTGGGGTTTGGCTGCAGACCTAACTAGCTAACCCGCCTGGCTAGGGTCCCGGCATGGGCTGGTCTTCTTTTGCTGGAGCCCAAATTTATTCACAGAAGGCTTTCCATGTGCTGAATTAGTACTGATAATGAATTTTCTACTAATACATGAACCTTATTTATTCAGGCCCATTATCCACTGAACAGCTGTCTATCTGGTGCCTCTGGGAACATGCAAAGATGAATAAAGTGTATGAGGAGCTTACAGCTCAGAGAAGCCACAGTTTCTGTCCCAATTGTGGTGCTAAGGTCACTTGACAGGCACGAATGACCTGCTGAGCAGTCAGCAGAAAGGGAGAGAATCGTGGCTATTGTGAGCAGTGATGCTTTTGTGTGATTTGGTGTGCTCTGTTGTTATTTGGACAGGTAAAGAGGAAGAAGAGACATTCCAAGTGGAATAACTGGGGGGAATAGTGTAGTAGTCTAAAAAATGGCTCTTAAAATTATCAGATCCCAATCCCCGAGGCCTCTTGTCTTTAAAAAGGGGTCCTTGCTAATGTCATTAAGTTAAGCATCTTGAAATGGGGAGATTTTTCTGGAACATATGGGTGGTCACACAGTGCAATCACAAGTGTCCTTATAAGAGAGAAGGCAGAGGGAGGTCACATAAGGGAAGGAGGAGTGTGACCACAGAGGCATCATGAGGCAGCCACAGGCCAAGGAATGCTGGCAACCCAGAGTAGGAAGAGTTAAGGAGCAGACTGTCCTCTAGAGCTTCTGGGGCAAATGTGTCCCTGTCCACACCTCAGTTTTGGTCTAGTGGTGCTGATTTCAGATTTTAAGCCTCTATCAAATTTTTAGTGGTTTGTGCCATGGGTGGGTAGTACAAATAGTAAAGAGAAAAGCCTATTTGAGCAAGGATGTGGTTCAAGGTGTTTGTGGGAGAATAGTCAGGTATTTAGAGTAGTGGTGAATAAATGGCTTAGGGCCCAGTGTCCTGTATTAGTTTGCAGCATTCCTGTAAATTTCTGTGTGAATCTTACTTTCCCAACTGGAGTGCAGGGCTCTGCAGGAGAACCATGGACCTGGTGAATGGGCCCCATCTGCTGCTAACCACTGTGCTCCTCAGGTAGAGTCAGCCAGTACTCATTGAGTGGCACGATGGACATTGGCATCTGCCATTCCTGGGAATATGCCAGGTTTATTGATGAAAAATCAAACCTGCCCAAGTCTGTGCTCAGGTACTATCAGTGGACCACTCATCTTCAGATGGATCTCCCCCTGTCATACATAGCAGAGGTGCAATGGGTTTTGAAATGCTCAGCCAGTCTCGAACTAACAGGTCGAGGGGTACACTGGATGGTAGGGGTTTGGGGGAAAGCAGAGCAGCTGTGGTTGAGAAAGAGGATGGACAATCACCTGCCGAGTGAAAGGGTCTTTTGGATAGCAGAGTCAAATTCCCTGCTGACCCTGAGAGAATGTGATTAAAGATGTCTTTTGGACTTTTATGACACTCTTATTGATCTGAGGTTGTTTATAGCCATAAAACAACTGTAAATTAGAGGAATGAAATAAAACCAGCAGGACACTTAACTCTTCTCCTATGAGGTTGAAAAGCTTTCTGCATAGTTTCTGAAGAAGCAGGGAGCTGAAATAAATATATCTATATCTATATCTCAGCCAAGGGGAATGTCATTCTCCTTGCCTCGTAATGGCAGAAGTTAAGAGGCAGCTTTCTTCTTGCAGCTGAAACCTAATCCTTATCCTTGCTGAGGAGGTTGTCCTTGGTGAACACAGTTCTCTGCTGAGACCCCTGTCTTGGTTTAGGGTGCTCAAGGCCAGTTATCTCCTCCTTCAAAAATGGTTTTTCTTTTTTTCTTCCCTCCCTTCTCTTCCTTTTTTTTTTTTACCCTTTCTTCTCTTCCTGTTCCCTCCTCTTCTCTCTCCTCTCCCCTTCCTTTTGTTTTATTCTCTTTTCTTTGCTTTCTTGGCCACTTTTATCTACTTAAAGAGTGTTGATGTGTTACTGTCACACAGTTAGGAATTTTCAGTAGACAATCACCAGTCATTTCAGTGCAGTAAACCAAGTCATGTGACCAGTGTACTTTTTTGCTTTTCTCTTGTAGAAATCCGAGAGGCCTTTCGTGTTCTGGACCGAGATGGAAACGGCTTCATCTCCAAGCAGGAGCTGGGAATGGCCATGCGTTCTTTGGGGTACATGCCCAGTGAGGTGGAGCTGGCCATCATCATGCAGCGCCTGGACATGGACGGTGAGCTCCCCGGCAGCGTGCCCCCACCATGAACCCTGGCTCATCAGTGAGACCTTGGGTTAGACAGAAATCTGCTGTCAAAAGACTCGGGCTCATGTCTCAGTTTACTTTTGAGGAGTGGAAATTTGGAGTAGATGAGGGTTTTTCAAACACGACTCCATAGATTTCCAGTGGACTACATGGGGTCGCCAGGGGGAAGAAAAGGCCAGACTGGTGAACAGTCCTTTAAAAAAAAAGCCACAGCTTTATTGAGATAGAATTCACACACAAAATCCACCCATTTAGGATTATTACTCCTCAATCAAAAACGATAAACTCATGCCATTGACAGCAACGTGGATGGAGCTGGAAGAGATTATGCTCAGTGAAATAAGTCAGAAGGAAAAAGAAAAATATCAGATGGTTTCACTTATAGGAGAAATGTAGGGGAGTCAAATAAGGGATTAGGAAAAAATAATTATAATAAATTAAAAAACAAAATTAATAGGCAACTCTAAATCCAAGGCATTCTGCAGGGGAGGGGGGAGGAGAGGAATCAAAACAGGGGAAGGAAGAGCCCAAGGGACTAGAGTGATGGTTCACTGGTGAATTGGTGGTGGGAATTTTACAGGGACTACACCTGAGAGGAGAAAGCATACATTGTACAAAAAGGAAGTGTGATGTAAAATATTAAAAAAAAAATAATCGGGACCTCCCTGGTGGTGCAGCGGGTTAAGTTGCAGCACTATGAAGCTCTCCAGAGCCACTGCAGCACGAGTTCGATCCCCGGCCAGGGAGATTCCCAGCATGGCGCAGCAGACCTCTCCTGTCTCGCCCGCTGCTCCCCTCGGCAGTGTATTTCAGTTGATCTACCTGTTCTGCTCCCCACTCTGTCTCTGGTGAATCCTCTCACCCCCCACACCTCTGGCCTATACCCCAGCTGTATGCATAAATAAATAAATCTTTAAAAAAAATCGATCCATTTAACCTGTACGATTCACTGGCCTTTATGTATTCATGGCTCTGTGCAACCAGAGCTATAATCAATTTTAGAACATTTTCATCAATCCAAAAATAGATCCTGGACCTGTGAACCATCACCTCCCAGTCCCTCTAACCCCAAGCCCTAGGCAACCACTGATCTACTTCCTGACTCTATGGCTTTGCCTATTCTGGGCTTATCACATAACCAGGCTCACACAGTCGGCAGCCCTTTGTGACTTGCTTCATTCATGTAGCATGTTTGCAGGGCTTTTTGTGGGTTATAGCACAAATCACTATTTCATTTTTTTTAATGACCCAATCATATTCTATAATTTTGATATAACAACATGTTTTTTTCTCTGTTTTATGTACTGGGTTTCTACATACAATCTCACTGGGGAAAGGATTTTTTTCCCTATACTTAAAAAATTCTGAACAGTGACCACCTTAGATAATCTCTCAAGTTCTTTTCTTCTCTGAAACCCTAAGAGTCTATCCAAACTGGCTGTGACCCTCCTGACTTTTAGATTCTGCCTTGACTAAAGGCCCAGGAAGGAGCTTTCTTACTCATTTGTTATTTTTAACACACATACGCCCTTTGAAAAGCAGATTGTGCAGGTATAGGGGATCCCAAGTAGTGGCTTAGGGGACTCAGTAGAGCATGAAGAACAGACCAACTGAAAGAAACAGAGCATGGGGGCAGAAGGGCTTTTGGAGGAACAGACCAAGGTCATGGGAAGGGGATTGCTTGACCTGCAGCCTCTCTGGAAGAACACAGTTCCCGCTTGTTCTCTTGCTCAACTTTTTGGGAAGATGGTAAGGGTTGCTATGGGGTGAATGCACCCCAAGGCCAACCACTAAGTGCAGCTGTGGATACTTATTTCCTGACTTAGGACAGAGAAACTGTTTCAGGGATGTTCAGTTGTAGGGGCGACCCCAGCCTGTCCTTACTATCCGGATTGCCATAACCCACCATGTCCATGCAGCCTGATTTGACCTTCCTTTGTATTTTAGAGGTCTTTCAGAAAAGCTGGAGCTGGCACCTGTTCTAGAGCAAATCAGATTCAGTGGAATCCCATTTCGGAGATACATTTCCAGGAAAAGGAAATTTCCTCCTTAAAATTATAACGATCTTACTCTATCTCTCTGTTTATGGAACTCAGAAAATTCTGGGCACTTGATTCTTCCACAGCTCCTGTAGTAAGACCTAGTTAAATGGGCTTAAAGCAAATGGAATTAGCAACATTTAATAAAAATGAGCTGGGACTGTTGTGGGAGAGTAACTCCTGTGAGCTTTCAGGGTCTTCATCAAAGCCCATCCTGGTTCATTGTCTAGTTACTCACTGATCTTAGCTCCTGCCAAATTCTTAAGTGCTTGCAAATCCTCCCTGAGCCAGGAAGACTTGGAGTCCCAAGGGATCTCTGGTGATGGTGTTATTCAAGGGACTCATCAGGACTTGGGCAAAAGCTTCATCTGGAATGCAGTTTAAGAGACTTCAAGTTTCATCAATTTATTTGCATTTACCATACTCAGCTACAAATGCTGAAGGCAGAGCTTACAAGCAAATCCTATAGAGAATCTCTACTAGTTTCTTCAACAAAGCCTAAGTCATCAGCTATTTCACGGTGACCCCACCAGGTAAAAACAGTTATTTATCTTTGAAGTGCAGCTGCCTTGAAGTTTTGTTGTGTTTCCGACAAAGATTTAATCCAGAACATATGACAACAATGAAGCATATAGGCATAGTGCTTGATGCAGTTTATTAAGTGCCTAAATGTGGAAAGAGCTAGGTGAAAACACCCAGTCTGAGGCTGAAATGTGTGTTTTTAAGTGTTTTGTAAATGATGCTGGAGAGTAAAATTTCCGGGGCACTGAGCTTTGGATATGGGTGGACTATTTTGCACTGTGTCTTTCTCTTAATGGGGTCTTTTGAGCTGTTCCGTTTTAAAAAAGTCAGATTCTAATTATATCCTTCCTGACTTCTGCAACTGGGGATCCTCCACAGAGATTTGGTCCTACCTAATTAAGCTTACTTGTGAATAGCAAAGGTTTTTATGGGGATGATGTAAAAAAAAAAAAAAAAAGAATGCTAGGGCTGCATTTTAGGATTCTGTGCCTCCTGGCCCACAGTCCTTGGTCCCTGGGGTCCTGGGGCAGGAGAGGTGGCAGTGCCTCCACCCATCCCAGCTGGCCACGATTAAGAATGGGTCTGGCACACACACCAATCTTTTCTTTTTGGGGTCCCTGCTGGTTTGCCCGGTGGTGAAGTCATACCTTGGGCATGAGGCCCAGCTGGAATTAGCCTAAGTGTGTCTGTGCAACCTAAGTCGACACAGGAGGCTTTCATTAGGTGGTTCCCTGGGAGAGGGGTGCCTTGCTGGCTACACATGTAACAGTAACCTCCCTGGATTAGGGAACTCGCCTGGATTTCCTGAACACAGCCTGCAGGAGCCAGACAGTTCCAGTCTGTGTGAGGAACTGGTTTCCCTTAACATAGGATGAAGAGAGGCAGCAGGGTCTGGGAATGCTCTCCTGGTCTGTGGCCAATTTGCCTTCAAGTTCTGGGATTGACTGTGTGTTCCTGTGTGCGTATGCACCATGGGCTGAAATGCTAGGTTAAAGCAGAAAACCAAAAAACTTCTGCCTGATGCCTAGGCTTTCTCCTTGACTATGTCTGCTGTGGTTTTTTCTTGAAACTTTAACTCCACTCTGTATCCCTTGGTTCTCGCTGTCCCACCTTTCTCTCATTGGCCTCTACAGCGCAGGTAAACAGCTTGACACCAGGTGGAGACCAGGATTCACATTTTATAGATGCTTTTTACCAGGACTTACCCTTCAACCCAGATTCTGGAAGCCTGGCCTAACTTTTGGAAGCCTGGCTTCTTATGCAGGCTCCTATAGGTTTTAAGCTCAGGGTCCAACTTCAGGCAAATTGGGGATCAACTTCTAATGCATCATAGTACTTGCTAGTTACGAAGCATCTTTGGATGAAGTGATGTAATAGTCACCTAAAACTTGAATCTTTTATGGCAGTGAGCTGAGAAAGGCTGTGCGAAAGTGTCCGTGGGCTCTGTGGTCCCCCGCCTGCTCCCCTCTACTCTGTCGTCTCCTGTAGCTTCCTGCCTCATTTGCTGTGGAATAGGGCATGGTAGCTTCAATATCCAAGGGATATTTTTGAGAGCTTTCTATATTTTAATGGTTGCACCAACCACACAGGATGATTTTATGGAATGAATCTGTCTAGCTTTGCAAATAATTTCCTGAAACCATCAAACGAGGGGGTTCCTCAGCAGCCCAAGGCCCTTGCAGTGCCCAGCTCCCATTTTCTCATGCAAATTCCTCCTCTTCTAAGCTGCCATCCGGTCCCCTCTGCTGCATGCAAAGAACAAAAGTCCCTCTTGGAAACAAATGCCAAGCCTGCTCTACCATCCTCCTCCTTGATTTTCCTTTTGCTCCTCAAAGGTGTAGCATCTCATGAATTTCCAGCAAATTTGGGGTTTTGAAATGAATTCTTATCTCTCAACAAGTTTGCACTTTTTTTTTTTTTTTGGTATTTTCACCCACCGTTGCCTGATTGGTGAATTTGATTCAATTTAAAAGGATCTATCTAGTGCCCATTGTGTCTGAACTTGCTTGTTTTTATGGCTGGCAGGATTCACTTTTGGTTCATTTTGAGATAAACCGATGAGCTGCAGAGAACACAATTATGGCCAGAGTCACAGGACAGACCTCGCAGCGTCCAGGCTGCTTGCCCTTGTGTCTGCCTCAGCCTCTCGCTCAGTCCCCGTTCATGACGTGTGTTGACTGCTTCAGTTTGCTGGTTGGTGATGTGGCTGTGACTTTTCAGTTTTTGCTTGTGATTTCCTAAAGAAGAAAAGGGTCTGGGCTTCGTTCTGAATGGTTCTCACTTATACTCCGTAGACACATCAGGCACTGGACCTGATGCTCTGGAACTGGCACGGTCTGTTTTGTGAGCTTGAGCGCGTGCCTCTTCCCTGTACGTGAGGGAAGGTACCCGAAGATGCCTGTGTGAGGTGGAAGCATTGGGGGCTCTCATCCTAAAGCAGAGGTTCCTCAACCTGAGTGTGCGTGATGTGCAGGAAGTGTGCTAAACAGATACCTGGTTAGAAGCAGGATCCCGGGCTTGGGCCCAGGAACTGCATTCTTTAAGAATCCCATCAGGTACAAGACAGCATGTCTGCTGATATAACTGGAGGACCTTTGGTTAAAAGAAAACTTTAAAGCCAAAGAGAAATCTTTAAGCTTGTAGATATGAGCATGACAGTAGATGCTGGGAAGGTGGTAAGGAGCATTTCCTTTGGGGATTTGATGGAGGAATGACACTCTGTACTCAGTGCCCGAGGCAGGAAGCCCTCCAGGGGCTAACAGCCATGGAGACTTCAGCCTCTTCAATCCTCCAGCCCGTGGCGTAGAGACCTGCAGAATCGGCAGCACCTGGGAACTTGCTTAAAATGCTGAATCTCAGGCACACCCCAGATCTGCTGGTACAGAATTTGACTTTTAATGAGTGCCCCAGGTACTCATATGCACCTTAGAGAGGTCTTAGTCTCAACTCACTTTCACAGCCCAGAAGCAAACCCAACCTTGTTTCCTCACTTGAGGGTCTCTGGATGGCACCCCTTCCCTAATCTCCTGCCAGTTACTCAATGCACGGGATTTAAGTAGTTCAGAGAGCAGAAGTTCTGATGAAGGGCAATTACAGAAAAGTATCTCTCCCAATGTTTGCATTTGTGAATAAGCATGATTGGTTTCAAGCTACTTTGTATTCTAGGTCAGTGAATTATTAGTCTTCCTGTGGTGTTGACTGGGTGATGCCAATGATATTTAACACTTCTATGCTTCACCCCATGCCCTCAATAAAAGCACTGAGTGATAATAACACTCCCTGCACCACGCAGAGTCTTTACCACATTGAATCTAACTTTCAGCTACAGACCAAACTGTTCAAGTCACTTCTAGCTACTCAAGCCAACATAATAACAGCATTTCTGGTCTGTGTGTCATTTTCAATAAGAGTACATTGTGTCTCTCTTGTTTTAATACCCTGGAATCCATTGCTACACCTGCCCCCCATGTTTACAGTGTTATAGATTAACAACATCTGGTTACAGTGTTCACCCATATTGTGTTCATAGACTTGAAGCTCATCTGATTCTAGCCATGGGTTTAGAGGCAGTAAAACTTTGTGAGGAGTAGATCTTGAAGATAGGCATCCCCTCCCTCCAAGGCAGCTCCCTCATCTATGTTTATTAAAAGTCTTCATGATCTCCAGGTTCTTTAAGCTGATCTTGTCTGACCTCACTTAGATCCCAGAGAGGATGTCAGGGACACTTGGAAATTCAATTTTCTGAATGCACCCAGGGGTCCCCATTCTATGTGTCAGGTCCAATTTCTTTCCAGTTAGTGTCCTAGATTTCACATAAGAGACCTATGAGCTGGTGATTGCGACTTATAATTCAGTAGACTTCCCATTTAAATTTGGGGTCTTCCTTGCATTGTAAGAAGTAAGTGATTTTGGGGGGCCATCTCAGAAGTATTCTAGTTCTCTTACTATGACCCGAACTGAGAGTTTCAAGGTTTGACCTTGATTTTCTTTCAAAGGCACTCAGAAGCAGCTCCCCCTCCCCCTAGTCTCTGTAGTCATCATTGCTACTGTAAAGGTCAGGCATAGGAGCTCCACGGACTTTCCAAAATCTTCCTTTTTTATTTTATCCCCAGAAACCCAGAGATGACATTTAATTAATGATGATGGCAGTGCATGCCATAGATACCAGTATCCCATTTTTCATTAGCAAAAAAAGGTGAGCAATTCACTTAAGATCAGAGATAAGCAAATCTTCCCACTTAGGAAATTGGTTTCCTCTTGCTACCACAAGAGTAGAAATTATGCTGGATTCCTGGAGTAGAAATTATGCTGGATCTTGAGTAGAAATTATGCTGGATTCCTGGAAGTGAGAAAATTATATGAAAGATAAGAGCCTGCTGAAATTCTTCATACATTGAATACATTCTTCATAAATAAGAAATATTTCTCAGCCAAAGTTTAACAAAACAAACGTATGACAGTTCTCATCTCAGAACACCCCAACTGGTGTTGAGTATTATTTTTCAAATCATTACTAGTACAAAAGCAAAACATGCAGACTTATTTTATTTGCACTTATAAGTGAGATGAAGTATTTTTCATACGTTGATTGGTTATCCATATTTCTCCTTTTGTGGATTTCTGCTTTTTGTTTTAATAAAGATAGGCTAAATTATGCTGCATTAATAACTGCAAAATATGAGTTCTCACTGCTACCATATGTCCACAGTGAGTTGGTGGGATGTTTCTTCTTTGTCATCTTCACTCAGGAGTCTTGGGAGATGGAAACTTCATGTCTGTGTTTCCATGAGAGCTACGACATGACAAAGAGACCAAGTGAATCCCATGGTGACTCTTGAAGGTTTTGTCACTTCTATTCACATCTCATTGGCTGAAGCCTATCCTAAGGCTGTGCCTAATATTAAGGGGTATGGGGCTTATATTTTGATTCCAGGCCCAGAAGGGAATGAACTGGAAATATTTTAGTGAACACTGATTAGGACTTCAGGGTGTAATTTGTTTTTTTCCTTTTTTATTAGAAGGTCACATTGTTGCAAAATTTTTTTATCTAAGAATAAACTATTAGAAATACTATGAACAGAGGGAAAATTGTTATGGGAGATTTTACACATGCCTTTCAGATTGACCGAGTAGATAAAAAGTGGGTTGCAGAATTTGAATGACATTGAATGTCTGTGTATGTGAATGTGTGTGTGTGTGTGTGTGTGTGTGTGTGTGTGTGTGTGTGTAATACTAATTTTGTACCCTTAAAGAGCGAATGCCCTTGTTTTTAAGTAATAATGTAACAGTAACAAAACATGGCTCTGAGTTAGGCCATAAAGACAGCATAAATTACAAAGGGCAAATGTTATAGGTACATTCTTTGACTACAGAAATTAATCACAAGTTGGGATAAGAATTCCACCAACTTGGAAATTTAAAAACTTAAATCCAAAACCATTTCAATTTAATGAAACAATCTAAGAGCTGATTCTTTTTGTAAAGAAGGTAATAAATTGACAAAATATAGCATTTGAAAGATACCATTAAAATAAACTAGAAATGAAAAAAATAAGGAACTATTTTTAAAAAGGAATATTTGATACAATTTTGTGCAAATACATTTGCACAACTACAAGAAATGGAGATCTTTCTGGAAAAATATAAATTATTGAAATCAACTCAAGCTGAAGTAAGTAGTTTATATCGGAAGTTGCATACTTGCAGCCTACCAGCCAAATATAGCTCATAACCATGTTTTATTTGACTCACATGTCATTTTATAAAGCAGAAAATCTCATGTTAAAAATTGGCATTCCTAGCTCCTCTTAAAATATTGGAAAATTTGGCAAGCCGTGCATTCTTTCATTGCAATAATTTGGTGGAGTTAAGTAGCTACCCTCCTCTAGCAGGGCAAATGCCATAGTCTCTACCATTCCTTTATGTCTTACACCTCTGTGCTCCTTCATTGATGAACTGGTTTGGGCTCTATGCATTTTGGAGTTTGTGACTACCTCAATGGACCAATGAGTGATGAGGTATATTCTATATTGTGACAATTTCTTTCTTCATTTCCTTTAAGTACAGGGTATATTTTCTATGTTTTTGTTTCTCTTTTGCTTATTTGGTGTCATCGCTAGAAATTTCAATAGATTCCTATTTTATTTTGATTCCCAATTTCATAGTTAAGACTAGGACAAGAAATTTTCCACTGAGAAAAACTTTAGAAATACCTCCTAAGCTTGATAGATTGCATCGTTGCATTATTTTCTTTACAATATTTCATTGTATTTAATTCCCTCTGACACATTATACATTTTTTAAGGGAAAGTGTGATTTCCAAATGCCTGGGGTTTTAGATGTCTAGTTTGTATTTAAATTTTATATTTTTAATGCATTGTGGAAAATAAATATGACTTGCTATTTGCTAGGATTTTCTTTGTAACCCTGAATAAGATGAATCTTATGTTCCTACCTGTATAGTATAAGACTTTTATGTGTGCATACAAGTTATCTTCCTATTCCCTATACCCCTTCCACCGGTATTTTTGGTTATTTTATCCGAGATAAATTAATGTGATGTTTTGAAGTCTTCCACTTGCTTCTTGGTTTACGTCCAACAGTTTTTATTTTAATTTTCAATGCCGTGTTTGCCCTCATGGTGGATTTTACCATTTATCAATGTAAATGTTCTTTGCTCTTGAGTTATGCTTTTGCTTTCTGTTGATTTTTGCCACATAACCTTTCTGTCTGTGTTTGCATATATTTAAATATTTAGAACACTTACCTGCCTGTACATTTAGCCGACTTTAACCCTTAAACCTAGCCATACTGAACTCATTTGATGTTTCTAATTTATTTAATATACATTTATTTTGGCATAAACTTTTCAAAATTTCATTGATTTTTTTTTCTTCCACAAAATTTTACCTCAACCCTAAATCTTTTTAGTGTTGTAAACCAGACAACTCCTTTTTCTCTCTCTCTCTCTAAACACACACACACACACACACACACACACACACACACACTCACTCACTCTCACACATTACACACACAACAACTTGATTAAGGTCTCAAATTTTCTGGATACAGTGTTTTACTGTTGAAAGTCTGTGATCACTGCTCCTTTATTTTTGGTTTTTAATATTGCAAAGATGCTCATGACCAACCTACCATTTATTCCTTATGAATAACCTAGTTGGGTTTTTTTGGGGGGTGTGCTCATTCTGAAGTGTGAACTTCCTTCCAGTCTGTTTCCCTCTCATGTCACGGGTTTTGGTGGCAGCGTTGTGATGTCTGTTGTTAGGGCTCCTTGCACTGTGATTCATGCTCTCAATTTTTAGACTGATTTTTTTCCCCTAGAAAACATCTCTGACCCCTTTGTTTCCTGCATTTGCTCCATGTATTTCAATCTTCTTCTCTGAGATGCTAGGTCCTGGGCTGCGGTTCCCAACCTCCCATACATGTCCATTCTCATCTTTTTCATTCTTCTGTTATACTCATAGATATTTTTCCTCATTGCTTTCAAGGTTTTTCCAGTGAACAGTCACTGTATTTTATTTCTGTAACAATAATTTCTCATCTCTCTAATTTTTTTTCAAGTCACTTTTCTAATTTGTTGGTGTGATATCTCAGTGGTGTGGAGGATATAAACTAGCTGCTTTTGACACATTCAGTGGTAAATCTATTAGGAAGACAGGCAGGTGCTGAGTTCTGAGACAATTGATAGCAGATTTTGAACCCCCGTATGTTTTCACAGGCCACTTGATTTTGTGAGAGAAGAACCCAGCTTGCCTTGGTCATACTAGGGACCAGACTGGACCAGGCTCTTGCAGATATGGTTACAGGCAGTAAAGAATCTAAAGGGAAAAAAATGTTCCTTCAAGTTTCTGGGTCCGTATTATGTTGCTTCTCACTTATTTTTCATTTCCACCTTATTTCAGTCAGTAGAACTTTTAGATCAAATACTGGTAATTTCAGATACTTTTTCTTATTTCTGATTTTAATGGAAATGTCCCCAGAGTTTGATCTTAAACTTGCACATGGCATTGATTGCTGTTTAAGATGGATATTAGCAGTTATGGTAGGGTAATAACTTATTCTTGGTTCACCTTTTTTTCTTTTAAAATCAATAATGACTGTGTGTGAAGTAACTTTTGGGTATTTATTGAAATGGGCATATAGTTTTTATTGTTTTACTTGTTGAAGATGTGCATTGCTTAACTGGATTTACTAAAATTTAAAAGCTCCTATAGTTCAGAAATGATTCCTCCTTATATAGGATGAGCTTCTCTTTCAGTATTCTTTGTTTGACTAGCTGTTGTTTTATTTCCTTTATTTAGGTTTTTGCATATATATCTATTAAAATAATGAATCCATTGCTTCTTATTTTCATTTGACAAATGTTTGTGTTATAGTTTTGCTGAACTTATGAAGGTATTAGAGAATTTTCCATCTTTTTGAACTGGAAGAATTTTTAACATAGTATTTGAACACACAGAGACATAAAACAGTTTGGGGGGTTCTTTAACAGTATTTAGTCTATGTTTTGTTTACTAACCTATTCAAATGATCATTTTCTTTAATGGATTTGCTTATCTATTTGTTCCCAGAAATTACCCATTTCTTTTGGATTTAAAATGTGTTAATATAAAGGTGTACTTGTCATGTTTATATTTGAATGTCCTTTAATTCTGTAAAGATAACATCTTTGTAATTTCTATTATATATAACATGTATTATTTATATATATAATATATCCTTGTTTTTTCTTAATTTGATTTCCAGATGTTTTTCCTAATAAATGTAAATATGTTTTTCCTTAGAGAATTATAACACTGCCTTGACACTGGTCAACAGTGAAATCATAACTGACTTTAAAAGGCCCTAATCTGTAGTATCTTGGTGTGCTGAACATGAATATAACCTTGAAAATTTTTTATTAGTTCTCGTTTTGAAGATATTTCATATAATTCATTTTATATGTTTCACCGTGTAAATTTATCCAGTAGGACTGCAACAACATCAGCCTAGGATGATGTCAGATTGCATCACATTGCATAATACCATCATGCACACATCATCCAGAGTTGATTGCATCATTTTCTGATGCAATGCAATACTACTGCCAGGCAGCTGCTGAAGTAAGCTGACATCAGCAGTGCACTATAGAAAGCCCCGTTGGAAAGGTTGAGCACTGAAAATAGTTCAGACTTTGTGCGAGACAGTTTAAGCTACAGTTACATAGAAATGTTATTATTTTATCCACTTAGGCACAATCTAGAACAGAAATGCCTCAAAAGTGCGTTAATAGCGTGGACAATTTCTGCTCTATTTGTGGGGAAGTGGCATATGCCAACCAGAAGAAACATATCACTTCTCAAGTGAAGAAGGCTTATCATCTTTACTTCAGATGCAAGGTTGGTGACCAAGACAAGCCTTGGGCCCCACATAGATGCTGTGCTACATGTACAACACAGCTTTCACAGTGGTTCAGTGACAAA
Source organism: Scalopus aquaticus (assembly GCA_004024925.1). NCBI lineage: Eukaryota > Metazoa > Chordata > Mammalia > Eulipotyphla > Talpidae > Scalopus > Scalopus aquaticus. The sequence continues at coordinate 65,198 of PVIJ01002130.1, forward strand.
AGACCATCAATGCCGTTTGCAGTCCCCATGGTGTGGAGAGAGCCAAGCAACCACATAAAAGACAGTTACTTCTGCTTGGTTCCTCCTCTTTCCGGTGGAATAACGAAGCAAAAGAAGTCGGGAATAGTCTATCCAAACATTTTGTCTGCATTGAGACCAGTTCCACATGGTGAGGGACTTCCAATTCCAGAACCTTTAGCAGAATATTCTCTTGATTCATCTGATAAGGACAAGGGTGAGCTGACCTGTTCTTCTCCTGTTTCATCAGCATGCAGTGATCCAGATTTTCACTGTGGTGCATCATCAACCTCACACAGACTAAAACAGGAAGAATGAAATGACCTGGTTTGTGATTTGGACTTATCCAAGAACAAGGCAGAATTGCTAGGATCAAGACTCCAACAATGGAATCTTCTAGAAGAAGATGCCACAATTACTTTATATCCAAAGCACCACCAGCAGTTGGAGCCTTTCTTCAGAAAGGAAAGTACTCTGGTATTCTGTTCCAATATTGAGGGCCTCATGAATGCCTTAGAAATCACTCATGACCCACAAGAATGGAGACTATTTCTAGACTCTTTGAAAGTGAGTCTTATGTCTGTGCTTTTGCACAATGGAAACTGTCTTCCATCTATTCTATTCTTGAACAGCTGTACAAGAGACAAGTTAAGAAATCTAAGAAGTAGTCTATGACTTGATTTTTTACCGGTATTATACGTAGGCCTATTACGATTGGCATGCATTTCGTGATGTAAACATCAATTTGTTGCAGATTACAAAAAAACTAGAGCCAAAATTAGAATTTGACTTTATATTCATGTTGAGCACATACAATTTGATAGGAAATGACTAATTTTATTTCAGTAACATGACTTTTGTAAAAATTTGTTGACCAGTGTTATCAGTGGTATAGTTTTAAATTTGAGTCAGAGAATTTACATTATGGATTTTAATGTTGCTAGCAGTTTTTTGTTTTGTTGTATTCTTTCCTTATTTTCCCAAGCTCCCGTTTAATCTCAGCTTATATCCACTGATTTCTATTTTTTAATTGATTCATAGTTCAAATATTATAAAATGCACAGTTCTTGAGTGTTCAGTTTGATGAGTTTTGACAATTATATACAGCAGTATAACTCATACTCCAATGTAAAGTAAAAAATACTTCTATTACCCAAAATAGTTCCTTGACAAATAATTTTTCCCACTTTGCATCTTACATATTCATTTAAGTGTCTTTTAATTAACAGACATTTTAAACTTTGATTAAATCCAATTTATCACTTTTTTTCTTTTATGTTCAGTGCTTCTTGATTCCTGTCTAAAAAACTACTTGCCTCATCAATGTTTTAAAAATATCTTACTGCATCTTCTTTAGAAGATTTATGGTTCTGGCTTTTGCACTTCAGTCTATGAGCCAGGTGAAATTAGTTTTTATGTATGGACAGTGCTAGAAGTCTCAGTTCACTTTGCCATGTACAAGTTTTCAGTTATTCCAAACACACCTTATTAAAAGGTCTTTTCTTTCCTCATTGAATTGATTTGGAAACTTGATTTGGATACTGATTGACCATAAATGTGACAGTGTATTTCTGAATTCTCTAGTCTATCGCTCTGTTGCTGTATTCTGTATACTAATACCATACTGTTAGGATAACTACAGTTTAAAGCTAAGTGTTAAAATCACAAAATGGAATAGAAAAGAACACAAGGGACCATGAAGATGGATCACGGGTGAATTGGGGAATACAAAATGTAAAAGACATAAATAACAATAAAAATATATATTTATAAAAAAAAAAGAAGAAATAAACTGGAATACAGAAAATGTTAAAAAAAAAAAAAGCTAAGTGTTAAAATCAGAAAGTATAGATCCTAAAACTGCTGATCTTTTCCAAAAGTGTTTTGATTGGATCCTTTGAATTTCCGCAGATTGTGAAGTCAGAGTGTCAGTTTGATCAACAACACCATCTGAGGTTTGGATTCCAATTGCATTAAATCTACAGATAATTGTTAATATAGAGTGACTATAATAACACCAATAGGTCTTCCAGTCGATAAATGTATGTCTCTTCCTTTCTTTGGATCTGGAAATTCTCTCAACAATGTTTTGTCTGTTTCATTGTGGATCACTTGTGCATCTTCCATGAGATTTATTCCTAGGTACTTGGTGATTTTTGATGCCACTGTAAATAATGTTTTTTTTTTAAGTTTATCGTTTAGATTATTTGTTGTGGAGAAGTAAAATTGTGTGTGTAGAAGTAAAATTGTTTTTAGAATTAACTTTGTATTTACTGTTTGTGTTCTAATAGTTTTTAAGAACTCCAAAAAGGTATGCTACATCATCAGAGATGTTGCTTGTGACTGACAGTTTTAATTCTTCCCTTCTAATGGCATGTCTTTTGAAGTTGTTTTCTTTCTTTTGAAGTTGTTTTCTTATTGCACCACCTAAGGTTTATTAACTTGATGAGACATTTTTCTTTCTTGATCTTAGGGCAAATCTTTCATCATTAAGTATGAAGTTAACTATACATTTGTAGGTTATACTTTTATCAGATTGGGTCAATTCTCTCTATTCCAGATTACTGAGTTTTAATCTTCAACAATGTTGAATTTCTTCATGTACTTTTACTGCATATGTTTAAAAGATACTGTTGTTTCCTTATTTTCTCTCAATGTGAATTACACTGATATAGTTTCATACATCAAACCAACCTTGTATTCCTAGAATATGCCATACTTAGTCATGATTTATTTTCTTTTTCAGATATTGCTGGATTTGATTTACTAACATTTTGTTAAGGTTTTATAATTTTAGGAGTACAACTTCACACCTCCACATGTGCATGTTTCACTTATCCTCCACCCAAACCCCCGTTCCAATGTTTTAACCCCTTACCTTCTTAATCCCCTCTTCCCTAACCCCCCCATTCCCTCTGGGAACCAGTGTATTTTTCACAGAACCTAAGAATTACTTTTGTTGTGCTCTGCCAGTTTGTTTGCGTTGGTTATTTATTTTCCATAAATGAGTGAAACCATCTGGTAACTGTCGTTCACATCCTGACTTATTTCACCTAGCATAATCACCTCAAGTCAACCATATTGTTCCAAAAAGCACTATTTCAATTTTTTTTCAAAGTAGCTGTGTAGTAGTGTTCCATTGAGTATATATTCCAAAATTTCTTTACATAGTTGTCTGTTATTGGGCATTTAGATTGGTTCCACAACATGGCTATTGTGAATAATGCTATGACACAGGAAGGTATAAATCTTTTCATATTAGTGTTTTCATATTCTTTGAGCAAATACCTAACTGGTATGCTAGATCATATTGTATTTCCATTTTTAGTTTTTGAGGAATCTCCACTTCATTAGAGACTGTAATAAATATCCTCCACCACTGGATGAGGGTTCCTTTTCTCACATCCTCGCCAACATTTGTTGTTTCCATTCTTTTTGATAAGGACCATTCTTACCAGGGTGAGGTGATATCTCATTGTGGTTTGGATTTGCATTTCCCTTACAATAAATGATGTTGAATATTTTTTCGCGTGTAGGTCATCTGAATGCCTTCTTTGGACAAATGTCTATTTAGGTCTTCTACCCATTTTATTTGGGTGTTTTTTTTTTCTCGTTGAGTTGTATGTGTTCTTTATGGATTTTGGAAATTAGCCCCTTGTCAGATGTGTGATGTGCATGTGTCTTTCTCTAGCCCATAGGTTGCCTTCTTGCTTTTGTGGTGATTTCATTTGCGGTACGAAAACTTTTTAGTTCAATGTAGTCCTATTTGTTTATTTTTGCTTTTGTTCCCCTTGCTGTTGGATTGCATCCCCAAACACATTTTTGCAGTTGATGTCCAGCTCATAATGTTTTAGTATCAGGTTTTTTTCTGGCTTCGTAAAATGAATTGGGAAGTATTTTTTCCTTCCTTTGTATTCTGAAAGAGTTTGTATATTTGGCATTTTTTTCCTCTCTTAAATGTTTATTTGAAGCCATCTGGATCTGAAGTTTTCTTCGTTGAAGGATTTTTTTCTCTCACATTTTATAAAAATTTTCAATTATGCAGAAATGTTGAATGAATTGTGCACTGAACACCTATACACTCATTGCATAGGTCTTACAGTGCTGATTTGCTTTATATCTATTTATCTCTCCATATGAGGAAGTCATTAAAATACTTTCTTTAAAATCATTGAGTTATTCTACTTTCTCTTTTTCTTTCATTAGTTTTTGTCATTTTTGTATCTTAGGAAATTTGTTCATTTTAATAAGTCTTGAAAGTTATTGCCTTAACTTCATCTTAATATTTCCTAATTATCTTTTAATGTCCATAGGATCTTTCATTCCTGATATCACTAATTGTTTTACTGTTTTTTTTCTTCCCCAGCCTCATTAGAGAGCTTTACATTTTCCTATCATTAAAAAAATACTTCTGACTTTATTTTCTCTCTTGTTGACTTTATTTCATTGATTTCTGCGTTTGTTTTTAGTTTTATTCTCTTCTCCAAATTATGTGGGTTTAATTTGCTCTTCTTTTTCTAACTTGTTAAAGTGAAAGTTTAGGTTATTGATTTTAGACCTTTTAAATATGTTTTTAAAATGTTGATGATTTAGCCACATTCCATAAATACCTTTTTAAAAAAATTACAGTAAATTTTTACATTTTCAGGGAATTGGGCCTGGTTTGAGTCAAGAAAAGGGGTGAGACAGAATAACATTGACCAAGGACATCCCTCAATGAGATGAGAAAGCCTAGAGTCTAATCAGTTCATACCTTTTCCAGGAAGCCACAGAGTTAGTTAATAATTGGGCTTTGGACAAGTGTCTATTTAGGTCTTCTACCCATTTTTTTTTTTGATTGGGTGGTTTGTTTTTTCTTGTTGAGTTGTATGAGCTCTTTATGTATTTATGTATGTATAAAGCTCCAGGCTTTCTGGCTTTCTGGCTTCCCACTCCACGTTGTTGCCACCCAGCCAACACAGATCCTAGAATGTTACAATAAACACCACGACATCAATGATAACAATTATTTGCCTGTACAGAGTACTTCAAACTTTGGAAAGCATCCTTGCCTGTCTCCTCTGTTTCCCAGTGTTCCTGTCATGGTCTGTGTGGCAGGGTTTGTGGATCTCAGAGGGCTTGTGCCTTAGAGAGGATGATGGAGAAGGGGCCATGCCTATTTTTCAGCTGTGTAAATTGTGCTGCATTCTTTTCTCCAGGCATTCGGGGTTTTGCATTCCATAAATCTTGATATGTTTTGTTCATTATCATTCAGTTGGCAGTATTTTCTAAATCCCTCCTAGTTTTTGTTGTTGCTTTATTTCTAATTTCACTCAAGTGCTGATTAAAATATCATGCTAGTTTCTAAGTAATAGATTTTCTAGATCTCTTTCTGTCATCGTTATATATTCTCTAGATATCTTCCTGCTATCATTACCATTGGAAACATACTATGAATGCATTGGTCCTTTGGGTAAATGAAAGAGGCATCAGGATTTTTTGCCCTACCACCATTAGAGTTGATGATGGACACCTGCAGTCTTGCACATGTGCCTCATGGTGGTGTGCGTGCATGTGTGTGTGTGTGTGTGTGTGTGTGTGTGTGTGTGTGTGTGTGTGTTGTCACACCCAGGTCTGGGCAGCATCAGAGGAGGGTGGGGGCAAGGGTGAGGAGAGCTGGACAGGAGCAAGTGTGACAGAGCGTCAGAAGAAGTAGAAGCGGTGGCGTTGGCAGCAGCAGCAGCAGCAGCAGCAGCAGCAGCAGCAGCAGCAGCAGAGATCCCAGAGAAAGTGAAGATTTGCCGAGGGCTGGGAGGCCTGCTAGCCTCCCGGCCCCCTGGCCACCCTTGTTTGCCCTGCACCTGGTTGCCTCACTGCAGCAAGATCACTAAAAGTCTGCAAAAGCCACCGAGGGCTCCAGGACTCCTCCTTGACCCATCTGCCCGAATCATAGGGAACCTGCAGTGTGTCATCTTGCTGGCATGACACTTGGTTTGCCCACCAGCCTGTGCTTCCTTACACACTTGAAAAGAATATGTATTTTGCATTATTGGGTGACGTATTCTCTTAATGTCAATTAAGTCGAGGGTTGATAGCTCTGACAAGACCCTGAGATGTCTTTATGCTTCACAGCTGAACTACCAAGCTTTTTGAAACACACCAGCTTTCTGGGCACGGGCGAGTTGTTTTCTCCAGTTCCACCTGGTTTTCTGAAAATTTGTGAGCTCTCTTTCCACCTCTTCTTCATTCTTGAAGAGGTCTTCAGGAAGCCTAGAGGGCCTCAGAGGGATTTCCCTGAGCCCTCTTGCCCCCAGCCTTCAGCCTACTTACTGTGGTCACTCAGGTAAGGTCTACGTCCAAGGAGCAGAGTCGAAGTGGGGCAGAGAGTCTTGTTCTCCTGGGCTCCTCGGCGTTTGAATCTGTCTCAGCAGCTCACATGCGCCTGTTCAACCTAGAGTCAGGCTGATTCTTCCTTTACCTACATCTACCATGAAAGAAGCAGCAGCCATTTTGTCTACTAGGAAAGGCTCATCACTTTCTGGAACTTAGTTTGCTTAGGTTTTTTTGACTCCTCAGCTCTCAGATGAATTTTTTTAAAAAAGGAAGAAACTTTGATATTGTGACTCATCCCACTTCATTAGCAGGTAAGGAGGATGGTCTCTTGGGACTTTCTGCACAGCCACCCTAAGTGTGGTTTACCTTTTTGCTTATCTCTCACAGATCATGTTTTCTAGTCTCTGAGAATATGAAGTTGTGTTGTTGTTTTTTTTTTAAACCTTTTGTGTGGTTTCTGCTAAGTGAAGTATGTTTCAAGAGTGTGATTTTTCCTCTGGTAAAATATTTTCTTACATCTGCAGAAGTAGTACTACCACTGCCATGAACTGCTCTCTCAATGAGAAATGAATGACAAGATCCAACCTGACCATTTGCCAAGAGTCTGCAAGTGGCTGTCTTTAGTTCACACAGATAGTGTCTCAGGTCTACTGAGCATGGCCTCCCCCTCTGCCCTGGTCCAGCCAGAACTCATCCAGAGTGCCTTGCGGGTTGGTGGGCATCTTTCCTGGGGCAGGAACCTCTGTCCTGTTCTCTGTCCAAATCAAGCAAGCCACGTGCCTGGAGCCTGTGCCCTCCTGCATCTCCCACAGGCCCTGTGCACAGACATCCCTCACCTTCTGCTGCATCTCTCTTGTGGTGCCCCAGCACACAGCACACCAGCGACTCTCCCACTTACTTCCCCCCCCCACTCTCCACCCATGGCACCCATCACAGCCCATTCTACAAACATATATTGAACCCCTCTGTGCCCCATTCAAAGCTAGATCTCTCTATAGCACTGTTAAAAAACAAAACTCAACTGAGTAAATTTAGAGATATAATTGGCTTTATTTAATGGCTCATGAGTCAGGCAGCATCTCTTTGTGACAGATAAGAAGGAATGCTGAAGAGCTGTACCAAATGGAAGACTTTTATAGGCAGGAGGAGGTGAGATAACGAAGAGAGTGGGTTTTTTCAGCAAGGTCACCTTCCCTTGGGGGGACAGGCAGGGTCTACCAGGCAGATTACCTGACAGAGAAATCCCAGCCTGGTTAAGACTACACTCCTGGCAGAGGCCAAAACCACAGTTAAGTTAGGAGTTGCATTGGGCTTGGTGACCTGAGGCTTAGCACAAGTGACTCCATTTTGGACGTGTTGTCCCTTGTATGAACAATACAAGCCAGCAAACCAGATTTCTGCCCGTGTGCAGCTCACATCCTAGTGGGGAAAGTCATTTTACCCCCCTTAACTCATTTAATCCTCACCTTATGAAATAGGTACTTTTATTGTTCTCATTTTCCAGATGAGAAAATGGAAGACAGAGAAATTAAGTAAATTACCCAAGGTCTCCCAGAATTAGCTGGACAATAACTCCTGTGGGTACAGAATCCATTTGCAGCACAGGAGGGGTGTTTTTGGCCCAGGTCTCTGCGCTCTCGCCAGAGGACAACAGTGTGCTGCACCACACGGCCCCCGACCATCCTGGACCTGTGCTCTGGGTCTTGCTGGCCCTCTGTGTTAAGTTGCTGTTGCCATTTTGTGTGTGGTTGTAGATTTTCAGAGCCTTCTAATTAGGAGTCAGGGGAGGGCGAGCCTGCTGCCAGGACAGCATGAACATCTCTGAGGCCTGACTTCTGACACCAGCAGCCCAGGTGGACCAAACAGACATGACGCTCTGTCGTGATACAGATGTTTCTGCTGTTTTCTCTGAGGGACACAGAGCAGGTGGCCTGTTCCAGGGTAGCTGCAGACAAACTCACTGCATGAGGAGACCATAAAAAATAATCGTTTCTCATGGTGAGCTCTGAAACCAAACATTGAACCAAAATTTTACTAAACTTATGCTTTTCTAGCTCCATACCCCTCACTCCCCAAAGCCTCAGAAAGGGCAAGCGCTTAGTGCAACTGGCAAGTGATGAATAGATTCTTCCGTCATTTACATAGCTATTCATTAGCTAGAGTTGCCATGGCAACGGTGCCTTCCAGACACAGACCTGTGGGCCCAGCCCAACTTCATTTTGGAGAACGTCTGGAAGCCTGTGCTAACTACTCTCTCTGCACTTGTTAGGTGAGAATTTTAGGGATAGGAGCCTAGAGGTTTCCGGCCATCTGGAAGTGGCCAGGCAATGACAGGTTCTGGACATAGGACAGAAGACAGGCTGCAGAACATGGCTTTGAACTCCTGCCTGCCCCTGCCTGGTGCAAACTAGTCAGGTTTTCAGTGGGTGTGTTTTCATTTCAGTGGTGTCATTTTTCCTATGGACACATGCCCATCTATGTGAGGCCCTGGTTTGTGTGTGTGCGCGCGCGCGTGCGAGCGCATACGTACTACACACACGTTGCTACAGAATTTTCCAGAAAAGGCAAGAATCCTGTGGGGGAGAAGGAGGTTAGGAATAAGGAGGGTATGAGGACAAGAGGCTTGGGGAGGTGGGTCTAAACTTTCGCCTGCCTCTTACCAGTACAGAGTCCTGGTCCAATCCAGTGGCTTCCAAGTCTTTTCTATCCGATCAGGAAATGGTCCCAGCTCTTCTGATAAGAGAATGTTCTAAGAGTTATCAAACAGCTTCTAAGGGCCAGCTGCCTGGTTTGTCTTCCTGGTGATTCTGGAGAAGTGGTGAGAATTGGACAGACAGAATCAGCATCGATATCTTTGCTTTAGTCAGACACCAAAGCTGCTGTAGTTCTGCATTTTGAAGTGAGGTCATCAACCACCTTGAGCTTATTATCTGTGAAGATTTTCACCAAGGCTGATTGTATATTAGTCCAAAGTGCAGCTGTCATCTTGTAGGAACTCAAGGTGAATGTATGGAATTGGCCTTATCCTTCCCTCTCCCCAGTGTCACTCTGCCCATGTGCTCACCTCTTTGGGCTGAAAGTGCTTATGCCCAAGATCTGATCCTTGAGGGCTTCCACCTGCCACCACCTGATGTTTGTTCTCTTTGCTGCGCTTAGCTTCCTCCCGTACCCAGATTTCTGTCGAAATCTCACTTCTAATGGTTTGAGGCACCATGTATCAATCAGGAGACTTCAGGGACATGGCTGGAGAACCTGGTTTGCAGGGCTGGGTGAAACAATTCCATGGAGAAGCACACTCAGCAGTGTGGCTCTGCCAATGCCCCTTCGAGTCTGGATGAGTCAGTTCAGAATGGAGCTGGTCAGGGGCTGGCATGGGCAGGGTCACCCAGGAAATCAGGGACGCTGCATTAATTCCTTGCCAAGGATTACTGAGCACTTTCTCTGTGGCTACTGTCCCTCAAGATGTGTCATAGGCTAAAAAGGGACAGGCTTAACAGTTACACAGAAAACTATAATAAATAGAAGCTCTAACATGCTCAACTTTGAACTACAGTGTGGAAGGTTTCAAGCCTACTTGCTTTTATTCCCATTTATGGTGGTTAATTTTATGAGTTAATTTGCCCACGTATTTGGTGAACATTGTTTACCAAAACGAGGGTGTTCAGGCTGAGATTAACATCTGAGTCAGTAGAGTGAGTAGCTGAGGCCCAACCTGGTTGGGCCTCATCCAATCAGTTGAAGGACTGAGCAGAACAAAAAGAACTGACCCTCCGACCAGCTGTGCTAATGGGCTTTGAGGTGGGGAACTGGCCACACAGAGTCACTTAGTTGAGCCCTGAGGAGTCCCGCCCTGGGACGAGGGCACTGCCTTGCTGAGACCCAGTCTGGTCTGCATCTTCTCTGGAAATGCTTTTGGTTATGAGTCCAGGTGTGATATTTTCATTCTCTAGAACCATGCCATGAGTTTGCTATGACCTCCCTGGTTCACTCAGTTAAACAAAGACTGGCACTGATGGTTTCATCCAGAAAGACTAATGTGGTTATTGTACTTGTTGTATGCCTGCTGTGGGATTGTCAGTATTTTTAAAAATTATTTTTTTAATTGAGATATAATTATTTTTTTTATAAAATTTTTTTTAAGATTTATTTTTTATTTATACATACAAGCTGGGGTACAGGCCAGAGGTGTGGGGCGGCGAGAGGGTTCACCAGAGACAGAGCGGGTAGCAGAACAGGCAGATCAGAAATTAATATATTAACATTGTACTAGTTTCAGGTGTACAAAATAACAATATGATATGTATATATTGGAAAATGATTGCCACTATAAATTCAGTTTACATCCATCATTGCATGGTTATAATTTTTTATTTTTTCTTGTGATGAGAACCTTGTGATGTGCTTTCTAAGAAACTTTCAAATACATATACAGTATTAATGTCAGTCACCTTACTGTCTGTTACATCCCCAAGACTTATTTATAACTGGAACTATGTACTTTTGACCACCTTCACCCATTCTGCCCACCCCTCACTCCCCACCTGTGGCAACCACCAATCTGTTCTCTGTAGCTTTGAGTTCAGTTTTGTTTTCTGTTTAGATTCTCCAAGTAAGTGGTATCATACAATATTTGTTTTTGTCTGTCTGGTTTACTTTACTTAGCTTAATACCTACCTTCCATGATGTTGCAAATGGCAGAATTCCTTTCTTTTTCATGACACAATAATATTTGAGAGAGAGAGAGACAGAGAGAGAGAGAGAGAGAGAGAGAGAGAGAGAGAGAGAGAGAGAGAGAGAGAGAGTGTGTGTGTGTGTGTGTGTGTGTGTGTGTTTGTTTATCTTTTTTAATCTACTTGGCTTAACAGCAGGGACATAGAAAATTGACATTTGATTTCCTCTTACCTGACTCTTTTGCACATAGTAGGTGCTAAGCAAATATTTGTTGAAATAGGGACTTAATGCAACGTCTTAGAGAAACACTCTCATGATATCCCTCTCCCCCCCAGGCCAAACATTAATACCCACATGTGTAGTCTGGAATCATGGTAGGTTCTTGAAGTCGGAGGGATCTGGAAACAGTGCAGGCCTGACTGGAGGCTCCCATCTAGTTCTGCTTTGACCTTTTAGGTCAAACTCCAATCAGAATTTGGGGTTGGAAATATCTCTTTTATTTCATAACAGGGATTAATGAACCAGACCTCTTATAAAACTTAAGAAAGTGAACCTTGGGTAAGGGAGGAATCCTTATAAAAACATCCAATAGTTTGTTACCCTCAGAATGAAGATGCAAAGGTCAAGAGGAGACAAGAATAAAATTTACACATTGTAATTGTAGACCATTAACCCAGGATTATACATCAAATTTTGAAATTGACACTTTTGGATCACTTTGATTTTGAATGAGAAATTTTGTATACCAAACAAAGCAAGTCCATAGACCATAATAAACTCAGGGAACTCTTATCTCTTAAAGGCCATGGAAGTGGGGGCTATAAATGGATTCCAAGGTGGTCCAGGCAGATTCATGAGCCACAAATAGTGGTGCAGGGAAAATGAGATATCTTTAATATTTGAGGTTGCTGGCAAGAAGGACAACCTCGCTTAGTCCAAAGACTTCCTTGAATAGCAGAATGCAGAGCCAACCAGAGTCTCTTGGACCTAGGCAGTCAGGTAAATTCCCTGTCCCAGAAATACCTCATGTATTCTGGCCTGGCATCATAGAAGTAGTGATACAAGTTTTCTCTTAACTTTTTGAAAGGCAAAGAAGAGACTGTCATAACTGTTCTGCATTCTTGACAACGTTCACCTTCATCTGCCCTCTCCCTTCGTGTGTGTTGTGGTTGACTGACCAAAATAGTCTTGACAGGGAGGCTGTTTGCTTTGTAGTGACAAGAATTTTTTCTAAAGCAATCAGAAAACACTGGGTGAAAGGGAGAAGAGAACTGAACAGAGCAGGGCTGGTGGAGGTGCCTGGAGGTTGCCATGCATTGGAGTCTCCTTTGTTTCCCCCAGGCTTGGGGGCAAACATTGTGTTCATGGGAAGGGATGCTCCTCAGAGGGACCTCAATACATCACCAGGAGACCATGGCTGGGCTCTCCCCCTTTCCTTGACTGCTTTTGAACTCATTGTGCCACTTACGTATCATCTTTATTGATTTGTCCTGGATGTTGCTGCATATGCATTAGCCATAGGATCACAAGATCTCAAGGTACAGAAAAACTGAGGAGGAACATAGGAGTATGGTAGGCTGAAAAGTGTCCCCTCCCCACAAGATGTCAGGTTCTGACTCTTGGAACTTATAAATGTTACCTTATGTGAAAAAAGAGTCTCTGCATATCTGATTAAGCGAAGGCTCTTGAGCTGGGTAGATGATCCTGCATTATCAGTGTGAGCCCTAAATTCAATCACACATGTTATTATAAAGAGACACACACAGAGGAGAAAGCCATGTGGAGGCAGAAGCAGCAATTACAGTGATGTAGCCACAAGCCAATGAATGTAGGCAGATACCAGCAGCTGAAAGAGGCAAGGAACATAGTCCCTGCTAAAGCCCCAGTCTCAGTGATATTGATTTCAGACTTGTGGCCTCCAGAACTGCGAGAGAATGTAAGTGTTTGCTGCTCAAAGTCAACCAATTGTGGTACGCATAATTTGTACAGCAGCCACAAGATGCATACAAGATGTCACTTTTTATAGCTACCTGCATAGGCAAATGTCCCACTAGAATAGTTCTTGGTGGAAGTTGGCCTGATCTATGTCAGCTTGGACCTGGTACTCTCTGCAGCCGCCCCTCCTGGGATCAGAGTTCTGATGGTTGGGGTGGTTTCTGTGACGTATGTCATCTAACACCTCGGTCCTCAGTTGATTCTCAGTGTCACCTGCCTTTACACGTGCTATTCTAGTAGGGTGGCCAAATTTTTCTTGATGGGGAAATGATTTTCATTGTATCTGGAAATATTTCTGAACTCTACTGCAATTTAGAATTAGTCTACTCCTCCCTCAGACTTTTCCATAACCATCAAAATAAAAATAGCATTGTTCTGTATCAACATTATGGTTTAATTCCTTGCAGATTTTTTTTAAAAAAAGATTTTATTTATCTATACATACAAGCTGGGGTACAGGCCAGAGGCATGGGGTGGTGAGAGGGTTCACCAGAGGCAGAGTGGGGAGGAGAACAGGTAGACTGATGGAAATGCACTGCTGAGGGGAGCAGCAGGCGAGGCAGGAGAGGTCTGCCACTCCATGTGGGAATCTTCCTGGCCAGGCGTTGAACTCATGTTGCCACTGCCAACAGCTCCACAGCGCAGCGCATAACTGCTGTGCCACCAGGGAGGCCCACCTTGCAGATTTTTTTAAACTATCTTGTGTGAAGTTGCTAAGTGAATATTATTAATCCAATGGAAAATGAGGAACAAAGAGGAGGAATGCTTAGGCTGAGGTCAACACATAATTAATGTTAAAGCCATGATTATCATCCAGTGTCCTTTCAACTTCAACATAGTCGGTGTACTGGGATCCCAGTGGCATGTGCAGTCAAAGGGATGTGGAAGAAATTCCATTGAGATATGAGAAAAAAATGCTATAACTTCATGTTTAATTTTAATAGTATTTACTTAAAGTACTATAACTTCTTCATGTCTTCATGTCTATTTTAATAAGAAAATCAAACTTTTCTACTACTTGACAAGTAATTAGTGTATGTATATCATTTATGAAGAAATACATGTCATGTATATTTCCAAGTTTTTTACTGATACAAGTATATGCTTTTGATAAAATGGGGAGATTTTATTCTCTCCACCATTGTCCATTTTAACCAATACTAATGATTTGAGATTTGATTCGAGATGATACTTATGTGTGAACAAGTGTACATAAATTGGTTGATGATAATGAAATTATTAAGTTAGTCTAGCTTAACTCATTGTCTGGTAGCAGAGCCAGATGTGTAAACAATGACTGATAAACAATACACAGAGGCAGAAAGGATGGCGGGATTAAGGTACTCCACAAAATTTATAGGTGAGGTAGAAATCAGCTGACTTTCCTCGTCCTTGACTCTTGTATCTGCCCATTAAGCAAATAAGGGAGGCTGCAGCAGGTGGCCTGAGGCTGGGCCACTGGCCCAGGGCCCTGCAGACAGCACGCTGCACAGGAAAGAGAGGTGGGCCATTCAGCACCACCAGGCGGCCTCCACTTCTTAGCAAAACAACTGATTCATCAACCCTTTATACATTTTTTTTTGAGAGATACCTGATACAGTTTTATATTTTTCTCTGTGAAATATTGCTGTCTAGAATGCTCCCAAGGCTTAGGAGAGACATGGGAAGGTGTGAGGGACTCATTTTGTTGCTGGCTCCATATGGGGGGGGGGGCGGTCTTTGAGAAATGCAGTGAGGACTCAAGACTCCTAGTGGAGGCAAGCAACAGAGCAAAAGACAGAGCACCGGGGAGTTCCCTTCTGAGAGAACAGGCCCTCCAATCAAAGCCTTAGACTGGTTTTTATGGAGCCCAGGGCCTTTTTGTCAAGAAACAAACAAGGCAGCATCATAACTGGACAGTTTCCTTCTAGTATGTTGAGGGCAGTGTTTCTCTGGCCCCTGCACAGTTGCTGTACATGTCTTATCACCTGTCACAGGTTCAGAAAATGGACACCAAGTCTCACCCAGAGTGATATTATAATGTACTGATATTACAATGAGTCTTTGGCTACTGTGGGTGACTTTTGGACATTCTGCACATGTTTCTGACCAGCTTGGGCATAGCATCCTGATGCTGCCTCCTTCTAACTATAAGGGAACTTGATAAACTATAAAGAAAGCTTAAGAATGCTTAAGTTGCTAAAAAGGTCTTGATAAAAACAATGGGTCAAAAAGAATTATGGTAGAGGCTTTCCAGATTCTGAGCTACTCCTCTG
>PVIJ01002130.1:80548-157191 GCA_004024925.1 Scalopus aquaticus
CGCTGATTGTCTCTCTCCTATTTGCTTTCCTTATAGTCCTGTTATAAGTGAAACCATTCAATATTTTTCTCTTTCTTTCTGGCTTATTTCACTAAGTATGACCCCCTCTAATTCCATTCATGTCGCTGCAAATTGCATGTGTTTATCTTCTTTCCATGCTGAATAGTATTGCATTGTGTATATGTACCACATCTTCTTGATCCAATCATCTATTTTTGGACATCTGGGTTGCTTCCATACCTTTGCTATTGTGAACAGTGCCGCAATGAACATACGAGTGCATGTATCCTTTTGGATTAGTGTTTTTGTATCCTTTGGGTAAATTCCCAAAAGTGGGATTTCTGGGTCATATGGAAGTTCCATGTTTAGCAGTTTGAGGAATCGCCATACAGCTTTCCATAGTGTTTGGACCAGTTCACATTCCCACCAGCAGTGTAGAAGAGTTCCTTTTTCTCCACATCCTTTCCAGCATTTGTTGTTGCCTGTATTTTTAATGTGTGCCATCCTCACTGGTGTGAGGTGGTATTTCATAGTGGTTTTGATTTGCATTTCCTTGATTATAAGTGATGTTGAGCATTTTTTCATGTATCTGTTGGCCATTTGCTTTTCTTCTTTGGAGAAGTGCCTTTTGAGCTCTTCTGCCCATTTTTTGATTGGGTTATTGGCTTTTTTTTTTGTTGAGTTGTGTGATTTCCTTGTAAATTTTTGTTACCAGTTCTTTATCAGATGTATTGTGTGCAAAGATCTTTTCCCAGTTGGTAGGGTGTCTGTTAGTTTTGGTTAATGTCTCTTTTTCTGTACAGAAGCTTTTTATTTTGATGTAATCCCATCTGTTTATCTTGTCTTTCACTTCCTTCGCTTTGAGGGATGTGTCTTTCAAGATTTTGCTGAGATGTATGTCGAGATGATTTTTGCCTATATTTAGATAGAGTTTTGCCTATATTTTCTTCTATACATTTTATGGTTTCAGGTCTTACATCCAGGTCTTTTATCCATTTTGAGTTGACTTTTGTGCAGGGTGTGAGGTAGTAGTCTAGCTTTATTTTTTTTGCATGTGGCTGTCCAGTTTTCCCAGCACCATTTATTGAATAGACTGTCCTTGTTCCACTGCATTTTTTTTTTTGCTCCTTTGTCAAAGATTAGTTGTTCATAGATATGTGGCTTTAATTCTGGGTATTCTATTCGGTTCCATTGGTCTTTCTGTCAGTTTTTGTTCCAATACCATGCTGTTTTAATTATTATGGCTTTGTAATATAGTTTGAAATCAGGGAGTGAAATTCCTCCGTTTTCTTTCTTTTTAGTTAGTAGGGCTTTAGCTATGCGCACACTCACCTAAATTTTGATCAGCTTGAAGTTCTCTGCCCTCCTATCACTGAACCAAAACATAGAAGTAGGGCCTACCCGGTGGCGCAGCGCTTAAACGCTGCGCTGTGGAGCTGTCAGCAGTGGCGACGATGCCGCGAGTTCGACGCCCGGCCAGGGAGAATCCCACATGGTGTGGCAGACCTCTCCTGCCTTGCCCACTGCTCCCCTCAGCAGTGTATTTCTGATCTGCCTGTTCTGCTCCCCGCTCTGTCTCTGGTGAATGCTCTCGCCGCCCACGCCTCTGGCCTGTACCCCAGCTTGTATGTATAAATAAAAAATAAATCTTAAAAAAAATGAGCCCCAACTGCTTAGCAAACCCTCAAAGCTTTAAAACAAACAAAGAAACAAACAAAAAACATAGAAGTAGCATCTCCTGCCATTTCAGATCATATCCATTTGGGGAGAAGTAAGTGATTTCCTTTTCCGGGGCTTTTAATTGTTCTGAACCTCATTTTCTTATCTGTAAAATGGGGACTAAAAATAGTACCTACTTCATGGTTTGTTGTGAGGACTAAATGAATTAGATTTTTAAATTTCTTACAATAGTGCCTTTATGTAATATTTGGGCAAAAGATGGAAGCTAATATTGTCCCTGCCATTGTCAGAGTGACTGAGGTGTAGCACTCATGCAGACATGCTTCCTAACTCTGTCTCAGGGGGCTCTTTTCTGGAATAGGTGCCCGAGTTCTCTGAACCTGTCCTCCTCAGATGTTGAAATCCCCCATGCTTCCCATACCCAGTGTGTAATATCCACAGTGATTCTCAGAATTTCCTGAAAGGGTTCCGTGTGCCTTCAGGTCCCCAGGACAAACCAGCATCCTAGAGCAGGGAGCTCTTAAAGGTTGGTCCTTACTGACTTGCACTTCTACTGGCCTTTGCAGAAGACAAGTCGCAGAATTCCGTCCCAATTTTAGCATTGCTTCTGTTGAAGATTTGAGCTCTGGTTAAAATTCCAGAGTGACTGTTACCAAAGGCAGATCAAGCCAGGTGTGGTTCTATTTTTTATAAGAAGTAAGCAGAAATGATGGTTGGTCCCTGCAAACATTTGCTTTTATTAAACATATATATGTATTGAAAAGTAGGGAAAACGAATGCCTACACAGAGCATATCTGTGTTCTATCAAGGCATTTGAGCTGTTTACTTTCAGTGTGTAAACTGCTAAAGGACAAGATGTGAAAGTATGGACTGGATGCTAACACAGTTAGGGAGATTTATAATGACGTGAATAACTATACCCCCAGAGAATGCTCCCAGTAACATGCCATAGGACTTTTCCCCCAACTTGATTTTGGTTTAAAAATTCTAGCAGTGATTTGCTGAAGCCAGTGCATGGCAGAATTAGGATCCAAAAAGGTCTTGACAGGCTGGGACAATTAGGTTGAATCCAACAAGCTGAGATTCAGGAGAAACAATGTAAGGTCTTGCACTTGCATCCAGGCAATCATCTCTACAAGCATAGGAGGTGAGCAGCATGACAAGAGAGGGCTGACTTTCAGCCCAGGTGCAAATGCTTGTCAGTAGAGTTGATGTGGATCCACAGTGCCATGGAATTTTGCTTCTTTGCTGTGCTGTTAGAGGTATCACAACAAGGGAAGTGATTGTCCTTGCTGTTTAGGCCACAGATGAAGTATGTGGTTCAGTTTGGGTCTCCTGACCTTCAGCTCCCATGGAGCACATCTGGAAGAGAGAACCAGGATCCCAACTAGACTCCAGGTTATATTCGGAAATGAATCACAGATAGGATTGGGCGTGTTTGCTTTATAGGAAAGTTCCAGTGAAGACATGATAATTGTGAACTATTTTAGATTGCCATTTGATAGTTGAAGGACTGTCTTTCTGAAGAAGAGTGTACATTGTTTGATTTCTCCTCTCAGGTATAATCCCCATAAAATTATCACCGCTGATAGACCCATGAACTATCTCTTGTGCTCTTCCTTGATTTAATTCTTCTTGGCCTATTTAGATAGTTGAGCTGTTTTTAAAATTATGCATAAATAATTGGATTTTAATTCAATAATCAGGAAGACTCAGAGACTTTCTACAAGTTTGTAATATTTGAATTTGATTTTAGACAATATGTTGTAAAAATTCCCAGTGCGATATTTGTTGGAGAATATTATTCTAGACTAGAATAATTATTCTAGTCTAGTCTGGAGAATATTCTAGACTAGAATATTATTCTAGACTAGAATATTATTTTAGTCTATTTGTATAGTTCACTTTTAATAATATTAAATCTAAAAATCAGGGCCTCCCTGGTGGCGCAGGGGGTTAAAACTCAGCACTATGAAGCTATCTGAAGCCATTGCAGCACAAGTTCTATCCCTAGTCAGGGAGATTCCCACATGGCGCAGCAGACCTCTCCTGCCTTGTCCACTGCTCCCCTTAGTAGTGTATTTTGGTCGATCTGCCTGTTCTGCTCCCCAATCTGTCTCTGGTGAATCTTCCCCCCCCCCCACCCATCTGGCCTATACCTTAGCTCTTGTATGCAGAAATAAATAAATCTTTAAAAAAAATCTAAAAATCAGAAAAAAAAGAGAATGAAGGTCTTTTTAGGTGGCTTTCAGGACTAGAACGAGCACTAATGCAGGGGGACACACTGATGTGGACTTAGATGTAAAATAAGGCGTGCCATTGCTAACGCCCCAGCAGTGCACAGACAATGGAACTATGGTGGCTATACCTTCTAATAGTTCAGAGTTAAAATTGCTGGCCAGGAGTTAAAGATACGTTGTATTGTTGACTTAAAGGGAGCTCAGGATTTTTTAAAATTCCAAACGTATGAGTGATAAAGAGCATTAGCATGTAGTAGCATGGGTTCCGTGCCCAAATGTCCCAGAACCACATAAAAGCAGGGTCAGGGTTTGTCTCATTTTTCAAAGATCAGTTTCAGATCAGCTGAATGCCTGAGCAAGTACTTAGTGGGTAGCGAGGAATCCCACATGATGCAGCATGAAAGAGATGACCTTCAGTTAAAGCTCTGATGTCAGCATTTAACAAACACCACTTTCTACATTAAAATAATATAGTATTGCAAACACGTGCAAATTTCAGTAGGATTACATCATCATGCCATGTCAGGATGAGCTGGTTGTACAACTCTTCCCTATCTGGATGAGTTAGCCAATCTAATAGAATTGTTTAGAACCGTCCATCTGGTGACCAAAGTGCCTGCCAAAAGTGGTTCGTTTTATATTACCTTAATTGGTTTTGAATCATTTGCTCAATAAAAGGTTCAATTGCACCTCGATGGTTCACAAACTCTCATAGAGAAAATCTTTTCTTCATCTTATTTGCTATTAACAAGAAGGCCTTTGTCCAATTCATCTATACAGCTATGCAAGTAATTCAAATAAACATTTGGGTTTACTCTGCTAGTTAGATTATTTTGAACTACCAGTATATGAAATGATACAGCTTTTTAAACTCTCACAATAAGTCTGGAGGTTGAATGAATTCTTGCTGATTAATTCAGCCATTCGGACATCTGAATTGTTGGTCAGCAGCTGAGTGGCTCTCTTGGCTTCCCCTTGTGGGTGCAAGATGATTGCCACATACATACCACTTCTTCACAGGGCAACTGCTTTGGCAGTTGGTAAGAGAGGAACATATGTCCAAGAGATTCCCGGTTCCCTTTCCTTAGATTGCATCACATGGTATACCATTTTGAAATACTGTTGTATGGTTTTAGACACGCTGAAACCTGTATGCAGTCTGAGAGTTATGACCCTAGCAGGTCTTTTTTTTTAATGTTAACTTCTTAATTATCATATAGTGTGATATTTTAGGGGGTATGCAGTTCTGTGACCGCTATACATCCAACCTCAGCACAGCTCAGTTATGCCAACCCCCCACCCCCGCGGAAAACCTCATGTTATATCTCTGTGTCTAAATTCATGAGAGATATTGGCATTAGTTTTTTCTTTTTTTTTTTTTGTTGTTAATGTCTTTGCCTGGTTTTGGTATCAGAGTAATATTTGTCTCGTAACACAAACTGGGATGTGTTCATTCCTCTTTTATTTTCTGGGGTAGATTGTGTAGAATTGTATTATTCCTTCTAAATGTTTGGTAGAATTTGCCAGTGAAGTCATGTGAGCCTCAAGATTACTTTTCCAGAAAGTTCTTAATTATAAATACATTTTCTTCAATGGGACTCTTGAGGTTATGTCTTTCATCTTTTGTGAGTTTTATGTTATCTATGGAATCAGTCTATTTCCTGTGCCATTCTGGTGAGGAATTATGTTATTTTTATCTATATTGAAAATGCCATCAGACATGTTATAGTTTTTATTTCCAAATATCAACTGTTAATTATAGAAAGAGAGAAGGACCATGATTTTTATTGATCTAGCTTCACGTTCATTAACTTTCTTCTATCATCTCTATTTTGTAATTGTGTCCATCTATGGAGGTGTTTCCTTATTATTTTATTTTCATTTTGAATATATCCATTAAGTTTCTATTTACATAATTCATTTATTTGTAGAGATTGTCTATTCCTCTCATAAGCATTTGCCCTCATCTGTTGTAGTATTTCTAAAATGATTTCATTTATTCAAGTCTGTTTCAGGTAATTCCAACATAAGTGTAATTGACAGCTGTTCCTTCTGTTTTCTTATATAGGTTGAGACTTTTCTGGTTCTTTTGATGCTGAGTCATTTTGTATTATATTCAGACATTTTGGATATTATGTTATGACACTCCTGGCATTCCTTACATCCTATGGAGAATGTTAGTATTTTGCTGTTGAAGTGGGCATTTGATTTTATTGGGTTTAAATTCTCATATTCTTACCAGCTTTCTTTGGGTTGTAGTTTGAATATCTGTTCAGTTTCTCAAAGACTTTGAGTGCTATTCAGATCTGCTCTGTCTGTGCAGAATGTACTGCGCATCCTAACACCTAAGTAGTGGTCACTCCTGTTTTCCAGTTCAGAGTCAGGCTCATGCATGAATGGCTTGGGGGTGAGCCCAAGATTTAGTAGAAAATAGTATGAGGTGGCTTTTCCAGATCTTCACTCTCCCACATCTCCCTCATATATTTTCCAGTCTTTTTATATTTTATTCTCTTGCCTAGAAATCTAGGACTTCATTGTCCCATTCTACTGCTCACATACCATAGATGTGGCAGCTTCTTGATCCAAATGACAAGGGGACAGAAAGAGAAGAAAACATCAAGGGTTTTCTGCTCCTTGACAGTGTCTCATCTGGTCGAAGATTAAGATTCTCTTCCCATAGAATGTTTAGGTGCCTACAGGTTACCATGAGTTGGGGCATACGGGAATAGGGAAATTAAAAAAACTTTAAGAATTCCCCACTTCCACTCTCCTTGAGCACTGGCAGATCACTTTACCACCTCCAAAGCCAGAACTAGAGGACTTCCTGCTGCTTGTGCTATCCACACTGAGGCCTCTTCCAGCCTTCACACTGCATCTGGCCTGGGAATACCAGAAGTAAAAATGTGATAAATGCTCTGCTGATTTGGTGGTTCTTCAAATTCAGGTCTTCTGCCCCAATCTGCCTGTTACTATTTTCTACTCAAGATCTTTAAATAGCTGCTCCATGCGTTCTGTCGAGGTTTCATAGCTGTACTCAGTACAGGAGATAGGCTCAAGTGTGGCTCCATACCATAGCCAGAACCCTGGGGAAATCTGCACAGAAGTTTTTTTTAGCCCAAGTGGTTAATTGAATAAAATGAGGTCACTACATCTGAACCATGAAGACTCGGGGGTCTATAAAACAGAGGGAATGCATAGTACTCACCAGAATTAGGGATATTGGTTGTCATGGGCCTTTTACTCTTGCTGTCTGAACATCTGGTGCATGATTGGCGGCCATTGTCCATCTCCATAGGTAAGCTCTGTAACCTCGTCTAATTCAATTTCTTTAAAAAAAATATTGTGCTTATAATCAGGTTTCTAAGCAAACTAATTTTCAAATAGTTTCCTTTCAATTTAGTTTTAGGGTACTGACTTTCCTGGCTTTTCCTTTCTGGAAACTTCTGTCAATGCAAGAATATTTAGGAATGTCAGGATTTTGGGTTCGACCTGCCCGTGTTTCCTTTCCTATACAATTAAAGGGCACTTCATCCCTAATATTTTTACCTGAGCTTTGTTCTTATACATTATCCTGCAGTAACTTTGCTCAGCAAGAAACAGGTTAAGTGTCAGGAGGATTTAATTCCTCCTGACCAAGGTTCAGAGGGCCAGATCTTTGAAACAGAGAAAGTCTCCAAAGACCATAGATTGAATGGCATTCCTAAGGGTGGTTTCTTCATTTTTCTTGATTAAGTATTTTTTTAGGAGACCTTTTAAGATAAATAATTTCTGTATGTCTCTTATAGACCTAGAATTTT
This sequence comes from Scalopus aquaticus, assembly GCA_004024925.1. Lineage (NCBI taxonomy): Eukaryota > Metazoa > Chordata > Mammalia > Eulipotyphla > Talpidae > Scalopus > Scalopus aquaticus. The sequence goes on from PVIJ01002130.1 coordinate 88,267, forward strand.
TTGAACTGTTTCACACACTTCTAAAATTTCCATTTAAAAATATAACTGAAAACTGGATATTCTCAATATCCAGGAAGCATAACGTTTAGGTTTTAAGTCCAAATTTAAAACCTTGAATCTTCAATGAAATGGAAACATATCAGAATGATTATCCTCTCCCCTCTGACAGCCAGGTTTTATAGTCAGGCTGTTCCAGAGTGTTTATTTTTGACTTTTGTTTCTTTAATACAGAAGGCCATGCTTCTTCTTCCCGTCACTGCCCCTCTGTCTTGCGTCCTCTCTCAGTGTGCCCAGTGCCTGTTGTCTACGTGAGGCATGTCATTCATAGGGAATTTGGTGTAGGTATTTTCCTCAACTACTTCAATTACAGAGTCACCGTCTGCCAAAGCCCTGGACCTTTGCCAAAGCCCTGGACCTTGGCCTTCTGCCCAGCGCGCGTGCACAGCGTTACAGAGACTCTGCGGGTGTGCTCTGAAGATCGCGGCTTGTGTGAGCCGAGTCAGCTCCAGCCGCCGCCGCACAATATTTATTCCTACCTTGTACTCGAGGAAGCTAATCATTTGTGGAGATAGAACAATTGAACTTAGCATCATCCAGGCACTCGCTGGGATGAGACACGTAGCATACATACATATTTAATGAGCTGGTCTAGCCGTGGAGTCCCAGCCGAGCGATTTTTAGATAATTCTAATTTTGCATGAAAAGATCTAAGTGGTGCTGCGTTCTGTTTAAGATGGGCTGGTACCCAGCGCGACTCCCTGCTGCAAGACTTGGAAAGCTGTGGTAAATGTCCCACCAGGGAAGCCTCAAGATTCAGCTGCGCTTCCCTTTCAGCAGAACCATCGCCCCTTAAGAACTATTTCCTATAGACACGTAAGCCCTTAAAAAAGAGGAATAACTTGCTGCTTTATTACAAACATATTGTATGCTGTTATGGAAACAATCAGACCTACCAAGTAGAGGGGAATGCTTGAAAAAACCGTGGCTCTCAGGAAGGTGTTATGTGACCAATTATATTTTGACGATTGTTAATAATCTGAAAAATATCCACTATAGAAGTCACATAGAAAAGAGAGGAAAACGTTATTTCAGTTATTTTATTTCTTTGCTTAGAAGAAAATACTCAAATGTTATCTCTGGGTGCTGGGTTGCTTTTTTTTAATTTCTTATTTATAGTCTTTATTTCTTTCCATTTTTCGTTATTACAAATCAGCTACAATAAACAGCAGGGTAGAGATCTTTGTCCAAATTCTGACTAATTGCTTAGGGCAGATTCCAGAATGGGAATTACTGAATCAAATGAAAAGGACATTATAAGGGAACTTTTTATCTAAGTGACATTGCCAAATTAGTATCCAGACAGGGTGCGCCCAGGCGGGTTCCCGGGGCTGGGGGTGAGAAGTCTCGCCAACTTGCACACTCCGTCTTCTGACTAAAAGATGAAATCTTTGTGCATTGGAGATGTGGGAAATGCTCTCTCATTATTGCTTTAATTTGCATTTATTTTCATACTTTTGAAGCTGAAATTTTTCCACATATTTGACATTTGTATCTTTGTGAGTTATCTGTTCACATGTTTTAGCATTTATGTCCTTTAATGAACTCCTTGTATTTGGAGAATATGATCCCTTTGCCATCTTCATGGCATGAAATTTGCCTAGTTCATTGCTAAATCATTTAGTTTCTGATGTTTTTAACATGCAGAGTATGTTACCAAGTCTGTGAATCTTTACTTTCCTGTTTTACTTTATTGATTTTAAGCTTAGAAAAGTTTTTCTTCCCCTCACTTTGCCAATATGTTTCTCCAATTGCTATCTTTAGTGTTGCAGAGTGAAATGTGAAGTCAGGAACAGAATTGATTTTTCTTTCCAAATTCTTTGACAAAAAAGACTTTTTTCTATTCAGTTATTTCTATTTGTTATCTCTGTTTGCTATAACTTATTTCTGAACACGCCTGTTTTATTTCTATCCTATCCATTCTTACAGCAATAATTTTTTCATTATTGTAGTTTTGTGATACATTTATTACCAGACATAGCATTACTGTTCTCATTTATTTTTAAAGCTTTTCTGCCTGCTCATTCTTTTAAATGACCTTATGCATCATCGGGAAAGCTTCAAAAAATTCCATAGGGATTTTTTTATTGGAATTACATCAAACATATAAATTAATTTGGAAAGAATTAGCATCTTTACAATAATCTTTCCATCAAGAAGGCTGGTCTTTAAAAAAATCTCAAGGTTGTATAGATCTTTTCCTATGAACCCTAAGTGTCATTTTCAAGTTTACTCAGGGTTACTTTGTCCCTTCTCTGTAACTGTATATTAGGGATTTTTCCTTTTATCCAGAGGTCATTTTCTCTATTATTTGTCTAATCACCACTGATTAACCTTTGCTGGCTCTGTGGTTAAAATCATGGACCCTGGAATCAGACTGTCCACCTTCAGACCCCACCGTGCCCAGTCCCAGCCACTGCAAATCTGGCATTGCCTGCTATCTACCCTCCCCAGCCCCCCATTCCCTCTTGCTGATTTAGGACATGAAATAATGATAAGATCACCTACACATGTGTGGTGATGACTAAATGCACTGAGTGTCACATAGTTTCAAGCACAGTGCCTGGCAGATAGAACGTGCTTGATGAACGTTAGCTCTGGTGAATACAGTATTATTCCCATTTATCTCTCTTTGGAATTCCTGTCCTTCCAGGTGTAGTCTCAGGGATCTAGGCTTCAGGTTCATTGATCTCCCACCTGCTGTCTTCGCCTTCAGCACCATTGTGGCTCTCGGTGCCCCCTCATGTCTCTACATTTACCACCCACTATTTTAGTGTCTTTGAATGGAAAATGAGCATTTTAGTTCCTGAGAAACTTTGGTAGAGGGAAGCCTTTTGGTTTACATATTTTGGCTGAGGAGGGACAAGGGTCCCACTGCCCTGAAGATGCAGAAGGAAACTTCTCTCTGTGGGCAAGTGGAAGGAGGTCAGATGGTAAGGGGAGGGAGGATCCTTTACCCAAACAAGGAGACCACATGACATAGAGCAGATTTTCACCAGGTGTCTGGGATTCATGGGGTCAGGAACCTTGTACCCCCATCCTACTCCAGTGAACAGGAGGTAAGGTCCTTTCCCCAGGGGCTTCAGAGGTGAAGCAGCCCTCCTCTCTGATGGTCTGGGGCAATGTGGATGCTCTCTGCCCTTTCTCCACCTCCCTCTTCCCTACCTCCACCTTCCCTCCCCTCTCTCCTTCCCTGGAGTATGGACCTGTCCACCTGTAGAGAGAACTCCCCTGGAGGCTGGGAGGGAGAGAGCATTAGGAGCTCCTGTAATTGCTTGCTCTGAAATCCCTTAAGTCTTCTTTTCTGTTAAATTTTCTAAGTGGTTATTACTGCCACACAAGGAAAGTATTGATATTTTTAAATGTTCATCTGGTACCGGAGCCACTGTGACTAATTCTCCAGAATCACAGTAGTGTCATTTGTTCTTTCTAGACCTACAATAACACTACCCTCTGAGTAGTGAAAATCTTGTCTTCTCCACCCCTAGGACTCAGTTTCTTTCTTCTATTTCAAGTCATAATACTGGTTCTCGAGAGCAATAGTGAATGACACGACATTCTGGGGTCTTGCTTATGGGTGGGGGAGCAGGGGGCTTGCTCCTGAGCTCACTCTTACTTTCTTAAGAAACTGTTATTTGTTGCACAGTTTAAAAAGGTCCTGCAGGGATGTTATATGTTACTCATCTCTTTCACAGTATCCATGACGACATCACATTTAAATTGTCTCAATGTGATGGATCATATTGATTCATTTTCCTAGTATGAAATTGCACTCAAGTCCTGGGGTAATCTGTACTGGATCATGGTGGGCAGTACTTTCAGTAGATTCCAAGTGACATTTTCCAGGTTAGAGTGCAGGTTTTGTGAACATCCATAGTGAGGTTTGTCAGTTGTTTTCTTTTGTGTACTTGGGCATCAGAGTTACTGAATTTTTCTTTTTCTTCATCCTGGAACAGTTTATATAACATAAAGAGTAGCTATTTCTCAACAACTTCAAAAAACTCCAATGTAATTTTTCCTATTGGAGAAGCTTTTCCGGTCTTTTTAAAAAATGACTTTCCACTTACATTTATTTCATTGTTTTTCTACTTTTGAAAGATTGGCACTGGTAACTTTTTTTTTTTTTCAAGAAAAGCATCAATTTTACAAAACAATTAAAAGCATTCACTATACAAATTATTTCATAATTTTTATTCTGTATTTTTTCTCACTGATAATTTTATTTGACTTTCTAGATTTGATACACCAGTATTTCATATGGTTTGTTTTTTTCAAAGAACTCAGTCTTCTTTTTAAGATAGTGGTTACCATATATCTATTTGTGTATTTCCCAATTAATTAGTTATAATTTTTTATTATATTTACTCTTGTTATCTTTTTGTCTAACTTCTGTTTTTTCTTTGAATGCTTTCTTTTCACTCCAATCTTTAAAAAAAATGAAGTTATTTTTAATGGATTGAATTTTCTTCTGAGAACAGCTTTGATTAATACTTGGTGAGATACGTGATATTGTTATTGTCTGTTTCTTTAAAATTTATCTCAAATCTATATTTTTCATTATTAGGAAGTATTTTTCAATTGCAGTGAAGCTGAGAGATTTCTGCTTAAAAGTTTAGTAGAAATTCTAGTTTCTTTGGGTTTGAGTAGGAAAAGGTTGCCTACTGATATCAGTTCTGAAAATTTATTGATAGTTGATGTTCTCTCACATAATCCTATAGTTTTGTTTCATGAATGTTTTAAAAGGAGTAGTCTTTGCTTCCCAGCATTCAGTATTGACTGATGATTTAGTAATTGCAATTGTATCACTTCACTTATCATCTTGGAAGCCAACACTGGAAGGAGCAAATATAAGGTTAAGATCAAGAGCAGCAGGTTCAAATCTTTGTTACAGTGAATAGTGTCAAGTGGTTCAGGTTACCCAATGTCTGGCCCTCTCTTTGCCTTAGCAAGATGGGGACATCAGTCTCTACCCTTCAGTGTTGTGAGAAGTCAGTGAGGCCCCTCAAATAAAATTCCTTGGCCATGTGCCTGACCTATAGTTCATCCTAATAAATGGCAACTATTATTCATTTTTGCCTGCTTGATCTGCAACTGATGGTATATCAAAGTCCCACCTCTCTCAGTTCTTGAAAATGCCTCATTGTTGTACCTTTGAATATTCTCCAACACACATTTTCTCCCTTATGAAATTTTAGTCACTAATTTCTGTCTTTTATCTCTGTCATCTTCTCTCTCATTTTCCCGTCTTTATTTAGAATCAGGTAAGGCTCTAGGTAATTCATGCAATTGTCTCTGTGACTGTTGCTATTTATTATTCCACTTAAGTGTTTCCTCCCCCATAATATGAAACAATATTTTTCAAGTAGCGCTTATGTTTGCCTACATAAAATGAATGTAGTAATACACTATTTTAAGTAACATACATAGGAATATAGTAAGATGAGATGCGTAAAATTGAAAATTTTTAATGTACTGATTTTAACTTTCCCAATGGTCTCTCTTTTCTGCCTTCCTCACCCCCATTATTTATTTATTGTATTATGTGTAGTTGCATTACTCTAATCTTTTGAAATTTATAACACATCCCCGAGAAATAGACATGGCAAAGAATGAGGTACAACAGGTATGAATGGGACCTTAATCTTTTTTTCCAGCACCCTCATGAATACTCTTGAGCACCCCTTGCCTTTCTCCTACCTTGGAGACCCTGGTCCTAGACAACATCAAACGTTCCTGCTTTCTGCTTCTGTGGCATTTCCCCTGATAGCAAATATGCTCTGTGATTCCTAGTGTGTCCGTCTTCCCAGCTGAACTCTTGTTCCAAGAGGTCAGCGCTGATGTGCTCGTGTTGCCTGCAGTGTCCCCAGGGCCTCACACAATGGCTGCCACATAAATAGTGGATTTGGATAAATATTTGTGGACTTGAGTTAGAAGTTGCAATTCCCTGCTGATGGCTCCCCAGTTGACCTTGACTTTGCTGGTGCCGTGTTAGGGTCCTGGCCACTTTCTCCTCACTCAAGTCACATCCCTCTTCATTCTAGTCCCCTAGAGGTTTTCAGCCTCTTCTCACCTCACCCTCATGTCTATACAAACTTTTGTCTGTGGGGGGCTCTTTTTTTCTAGGATGTTGGGAATACAAAGCAGGTGTTCCTTAAACTTACTTCGCTCTCAGTTGGGAGTGTTTTTCAGAAGTGATTTTTTTTTTTGCGTATTCAGGATAACGTTCTCTAGCTCTTTTGTAGTCATTCCTATTTTCCCCCTTTCAATTCGTAACTCTCCTAGTGCTGACTCTCCATCAGAAACTTGTCTCTTTGTTACCCTTCAGTGCCCACACTGCCCCTCCCCGTATATTCCCTTTCTTCCTATTTTGCATTGATTTTTATTGTTATTTTACCTCCGTGGAAATTTCAGCTGGTTGGTCTTACCGAATGTCATGCAGTCCTGGCCCTCCTGCAGCTTCCTGCCCTAGTTCAAGTTCATTACTTTGGCTTACATAGCAGCGGGGAGCAACAAGATGCAGTCCTTAGCAGGTTAGCTTCCTGTACTTCTTGCTAAGTAGATCATGATATTCGGAAGCCGAGGAGGGAGGATGAGGCCTGCAGTAATGAATTCTGTTCTTTCCTTCCGCAGTTGTTTGTTTAAGATTCAAAGACGATTTAGCCACATGAAGCTTTTCAGTCACTATCTAGTGCATTCCTTGGAATGTAACCTCGGGTGGTAGTGGTGGTGGTGGGGTTGTGGAGATAGATCTGAATCCAGAATGGATTCCAGATATCTGAATCCTGATGTCACCCTGCTGGGCCTGGGCAGGTCTCATTCCCCAGACCAATTACATGGGTCAACACATTTTTACCAAAAGTCATGTTACTGAAATAAAATTAGTCATTTCCTATTAATTTGTACGTGGTCAACATGAATACTGACAGTCAAATTCTAATTTTGGCTCTAGTTTTTTTTTTTTGTAATCTGCAATAAATTGATGTTTACATCACAAAATGCATGCTAATAGTAATAGGCCTATCGTTAATACCTGTAAAATATCAAGTCATAGACTATTTCTTAGATTTCTTTGCTTATCTCTTGTACAGCTGTTCAGGAGCATCTCTGGGGAGTGTCCAGCAGTAGTCAGCCAGCATTGTAGTGGATGATTTTCCCTGGTATCTTTGTTCCATTGATGCAATATCGTGATGAAAACGTTCGCCATCTTCATCACTAACCATACCACAGTTTTCAGGGAAGAAATCCAGATGGGAATGAAGGAAGTGGATCTTTAGCGACATATTGCGACCAAGTTTCTGATACTGCATCAGTATGTCTTCTACTAGTTCCTTGTAGTTTTCGGCCCTAATATTCCCAAGAAAGTTTGTAGACACTAGGCGAAAAGCATTCCCTGCTGTTTCGCATCACCCTGCAGCAAGTTGTTGAACTGGTCATCTCAGTGCAGAAGGAATGTTTGGGTAGACTATTCTCGACTTCTTTTGCTTTGTTATCCCACCAGAAAGAGGAGGAACCAAGCAGAAGTAACTGTCTTTTATGTGGCTGCTTGGCTCTTCCACACCATGGGGACTGCAAACGGCATTGATGGTCTTTTGCCATTGAACCACTGTGGAAGCTGTGTTGTACATGTAGCACAGCATGTATGTGGGGCCCAAGACTTGTCTTGGTCACCAACCTTCCATCCGAAGTAAAGATGATAAGCCTTCTTCACTTGAGAAGTGATGCTTTCTTCTGGTTAGCAAATATCACTTCCCCACAAATAGAACAGAAATTGTCCACGCTATTAACACACTTTCTAGGCATTACGGTTCTGTATTGTGTCTAAATGGATAAAATAATAACAGTTCTATGGAACACTAGCTTAAACTGTCTCGCACAAAGTCTGAACTACTTGCAATGCTCAACCTTTCCGACAGGGCTTTCTATAATGCACAGCTGACGTCAGCTTACTTCAGCAGTAGTCTGGCAGCAGTGCTGCATTACATCAGAAAATGATGCAGTCAACTCTGGATGATGTGTGCCTGATGGTATTATGCAATGCGATGCAATATTCCATCATTCGAGGCTGATTTAGGATGTTGTTGCAGTCCTACTGGATAAATTTACACAGTGAAACATATAAAGTGAATTATATGAAATATCTTCAAAACGAGAGCTAATAAAAAATTTTCAGGATTATATTCATGTTCAGCACACCAAGGTACTACAGATAGCGCCTTTTTAAGTCAGTAATGATCTCAATGTTGACCAGTGTTATTTGGACGTTGTATATGAGAGAATTGGGACCTTGAGTATTGGGCATTTAAGGAGAATTACCAAGGCCTGGATTGCAGGCAGGGTGGTGATGGAATAGCCAGTGAGTTTGGGTGATGATCGCTGCATCAAGACTCCTCAGGCCACCTTTCCCAATTTCCCACATTTCCAGACAGGAAAATACAGTACGCTTTCAAACTTTGAAGAGATATGAACCAGGCCAGGACTCACTCTGGGGTCTCTTAACAGAGGGTTTGGTGGGGCAATATAGAAGTTAATTTCTGGTGTTTTGAATCGAGTCCCTGGGCTGGGACCTGCTAGCTGCCTGGTCTTCATCTAGGCATTTGCTATCTTTTCTTGCTAGAGCTTTCTCATGGGTGCAGTGCAGAACAGGAGAACCCGGTCATGTGGGGGTAGAATCAAACAAGATGATACATGCAAAGTACTGTATCAGTGTCTGGCATATATAGCACATGTTGAATAAATATTTTCTATTACTTGTCATTACTCTAGCAGCTGACCTGACACCCAGCAGCTAGACCACAGAGAGCAATTCAGATTTCAGTTCTCTCTGTGTACCAGGCCCCAGAGCACTCTCTGCGTTGAAGGCTGGGATGAGTGTTCCGGAGAGCCCATCCATGACCAGGCCTCCTGAGAGGCTGCAAAAGCACAGGCAAGAGACTGAGGCTGGAATCCCAGCTCTACTTCCTATGTGAGTTTCTACAGCTTTTGAGCTTTGCTGTGCCTACGCTTTCTTATCTGTAAAATGGGCTCTGGAAGCCTCCAATGAACTAACATGTGGGAATTCCTGTGAACTTGCTCACCACATCGTAAGTGATCAGTAAATGTCAGATATTACAGTCATCACCAATCAGACTTCCCAGAACTTACCTTGGTCTGGGAATGAGTTTAGTTTAAGGGACTTAGTGAAAAATCTTGCCCTGAGATTATAGTTGTCTCAGTTCTTCTGAGATGGATGGGGGTGGGGAGGTATGTGAAAGGGGGACATGAGACATAAAGCCAGACTTTTAGGAAAAGGGCTTATAACTTGCGGGGTATTAAATTAAGATCTGCTGAAGAGGACTTTTTTCTCAATCGGGATCTGAATAGAACACTGTCAATAGGACTGGTGTTAGGCTGTGTATTAGCAGGAAGAGTCTGCAGAAAATACGCTATGTGCACACATACACAGGAGCCAGAGCTGAGAAAATCCTGGAGAGGGAGATGGGGGGAAGGGGGAGGTGCTCAATGATAATTAAACAAGTAGGGAAAAGAGAGAGAATCATTTTGAGCTAACCCACATGGCGCAGCAGACCTCTCCTGTCTCACCCGCTGCTCCCCTCAGCAGTGTATTTCAGTGAATCCGCCTGTTCTGCTCCCCACTCTGTCTCTGGTGAATCCTCTCATCCCTGCACCTGTGGCCTATATATACCACAGTTCTTCTATGCAAAAATAAATAACTAAAATCTTTAAAAAAATTTATAATACATAAAAATAATCAGAGGACCTAAATGCTCTATGCTAAACAGTTTGCAGCAAATCCTCCTGTGAACTAGATCCTCCTCCCAGTGGTAGGAGCACTTCACCTGGCCACAGAACTGCCCACTCCACCCTGAGCATCCCTCCCCCAGCATTTCCTCTCTGGCCAAGGATTGGAGTCAGGAATGAGCTGCTCCCTTTGCTGAGCCAGGGTGTCTTTCCGAAGTATCATTTCTGTTGGTCAGCTTTGGGCCTGGGGTTCTTTGCCATGAGTGTTAAGTGTGTACCCCCTGATGTCTTTGACCAGATTTCCTTCTGTACCCTTGATGCAGGGTCTCCTGTCACCCTGGGGGACTTTCAGAGATGCAAGTGGTCTTTTTCCTCCGATCTGGAAGGTGGACTGTTTGAAGACAGCCCCATTCTCCTGGCACTAAGAAGCAGGTGGTTTGCCATGTTCTATGGGCCCTCTGCTGTTAGGCTGCCAAATGGGAGAGCCCAGTGCCCACCATGCCTTGGCCAGGAGCTTGGGTGACCCAACCTGGTGGGGTTAGTTAAGATCTCAGAGAGTCTTTATAAAAAATGGTCCATTGTCTGGAGCTTCAAAGTCTTTCTGAACAGTCATCTCACCGTGGGTGGCAGATAGTGGGCCAACATTCCAAAGGGAGGACCTGAGGAAGAAGAACCACCTGACAGTGCTTCTCCCTCTTTTTCTTCCTTTTTTTAATCACTGAAGATTTTCTGGTTCCCTAAGTGACCCTTTTCCTCTCACTGGGGGGGTGATACTGTCTATTGAGAATGGACATGCAGTCTGAGACATTTTGGCCATCCAGCCCCCTATGAAGAATGGGGGTGACTTGGGGTGAGTGGCAGAAGGTGTGTGTATGTATAAACCAGTGTGCCCATCTGAGACTTAGCACTGTGTGGAGCTGACTTAGGAGAATGCTGGCCAACTGGCCATTCTCCTCTTCCTCCAGTGTCCCGTGTTCCACTGGACATCCCTGGTGGCTGTCTTCAGGCAAACATCGCGCCTTTAAATCATTTTCTTGCTTTGTTTGTGTTTTAAAAGTGAAGTCAACATACTTTTAATAAGTCATGGGGATGTAGTGTTCAGCATGGCAAGTATAGTTAATAATACTATATTGCACATTTGAATGTGGCTAAGAGAATAGATCTTAAAAATTCTCATCACGAAAGCAACATCTGTAACTATGTATGATGATGAATGTTAACTAGACATTGTGGTGATCATTTCATACTATATCCAAACAGTGAGTCATTATGTTGTGCACTTGAAGCTAATATACTGTTCTCTCTCTCAATAAAAAATGAATTAACAATACAATAGGAACTAGATTGTTATAGCTTCTTCAGTATTGCCAGTTGATGTCCACATCAGAACTTAATGTCTCCTTGATTCTACCAGCTTTGAGTAGTGTTCTTTTAGAAATACTTGCTCATTTCAAAGGAAAGATGACAACTCATTTGCTGCTTGAATTAGCATTCTTATGAGGGCTACTAAGGGTGAAATTTTAGATCTCTTTGTCTTGTTGAATGGTGAGAGATCAATCAATTTCATCTCCCTAGTCTACTGACTCTCCCACCTAATTTAAAGGCTAACCTTCCCACTGGCTTGCCACACCTCCCTTATCCTCTAGGAAGTTCTATCTGTATGGGAACTGTTCCAGGACCATCTTTCCTGAATTGTGGGTGTCCTTATAACAACATCTGCTCAGTTCTTTGAAATGAGTTTTAAATGAGGGCTCTTTGAAGGTGGTTATACTCTGAGAGTGGACTGATAAGCCAGCACTTTGGCAAGCTCCTATGCAGACACTGGGACTAGCTTCACTGGTGGGGCCAACAGATTATGAGCTTTTGGTAGAAATCCCCTCTTCTGCACACGCAAGGCTGCAGAATTCCACATTGATGACTCATGGATGCTTGAACAATTCTTGGAAGGTCTGCTTTTGTCTAAGTTGGCTCAAGTCCACTATGATTATGTGGTATTGGATGTACTAATAATGGCCAGTTTCTTGTGGTATTTTTGGTATTTCAAGAATGTTACACAGTTTTCAGTAATGATGCCACTCCTTCTTTATCGATTGAGGCCATGCCAAGGACAAAAGTGTGGAACTATCTATTGGACAGTAGGTCAATTTCAGCTACTTTTCAACTCATGGTTATTCTCTTCTTTCTTTTAGGGGATGGCCAGGTGGATTTCGATGAATTCATGACAATTCTTGGTCCCAAACTGGTGTCTTCAGAAGGTCGAGATGGTTTTCTTGGAAACACAATAGATAGCATATTCTGGCAGGTAAGTAAGAATTCTTTTAAGGTTAAGTTTAACAGTTACCATATGTCTATGACTAACTTTTCACTCTGAATTCTTGAGCTTTTGTTTAGCTCATGGAGATGTCTTATGGGCTGGTGTCACATTATTCCTTGAATTGGATGTCTAAGTTGAGCTCCTTACTAAGTCCTCTAAACAAAGAATCAAAAGTATGCTCATTTGAGACTTAGCAGGGTGAAATAACTCCTTCCTTCTTATTATATCAAAAACATCTTTACATTTTGGAGGAATGAGGGCCTTCCACTTCTGATTCATTAAGTTCTTTTTCCTCGGACACTTAGGAAGGTCACATTGGTAATATTTGAGCACAGTTCTGTCCCTGGTTCCAGGAGATCCTTGCTGGGAGGATGGAATGTTTGCCTCATGTGTTTGGATCTTATCAATACTCTTGCCTTTAATAGGTCAGAATGGTTTTATCTAAGAATTTGTATTTGATGCTTCTCAAATTACTACTATTTCTATCAATCTAAAAATCTCATAGGAAAATTCAAATATGAATATTTGAATGATTAAAGTGCTAAAAATAATTTTTATATTAGTTCTTTACTCTTAAAATATGACTTTTATTTTGCGGCTATGGAATTTGAAGAGTGGGCTATCAATCATTACTTTAAAATTTTCAGTCAAATAAGTTGCAAAGCTACACTTAATTATTGCTTAGACTTGTAAAGATCATTCAAACATAGCATGATTTTTAAAATTTCTTTTACCTTAACAAAAGATATATCTCTAACCAAAAAAAAAGATTGCGATTGACCTGTATCTCTGGTCTTCTGCTATATTCTTGCTTATAACCAACAAGTATTTTGTAAGAACATTTATTTTTCGTAAGCACTGGTAGTCTAACAATCATTGTGGATCACACACAATGTTGAGCTTCCCTGGTGGCCTAGGGGTTAATTTTCAGCGCTATCATCACTACTGCCTGAGTTCGATCCCTGGGCAAGGGAGCTGACCCACATGGCGCAGCAGACCTCTCCTGTCTCACCTGCTGCTCGCTTCAGCAGTGTAGTTCAGTCAATCCGACTGTTCTGCTCTCCACTCTATCTCTGGTGAATCCTCTCTCTCCCAACACCTCTGGTCTATACCCCATTTCTTCTATGGAAAAAAAAAAGACATACAATGTTTAAGATACAGTCCTGGCTACTTAAGAAGTTGGTTTGGGAAACACAATTGGATTAGTGAAAACAAAGAAGTGATGGCTTGGCGTGACTGGTTTCCTTGAGCTAGGGCTTCACCGCAGGCGTCTTCAGCACCCAACATGCTGTCCATGGGAGGCCCTCGGTGACTTTTTAAAATAAAATGATAGAAGTTTAAGAAAGGAGACAAATGTGGCTTTGAGAGTTAGATAAACCTTCAGGAAATGGGGGTACTTGCCTTGAACCATGAAATATGGGGGAGGGGGTTAAGTGAGCAAAATTAAATAAATTAAAGAGAGCAGCCCAGGCCTGTCCCAGTGAGAATTTGAATAGGATGGTCAATGAGCAGAGGACAGAATTGACCACAGTGAGTTGCAGTTTAAAAGGAAAGGCCACAGACCCATTGGGACAATAGGTTTAAGGCCAGAGGAAAAAGGTCAGTCAAAGATGGTCCTGGATTTCCAACTGGCTACTTCTGGTAGTGGAGCTGAATTCTAAAGTGGACAATGTCGAGTGTAAGGTGAAGGTCAGACAAGCAAGAGGAGGAAGTCTGTGTAGCTGAAATCAGGGCTGCATCACGGGCTTGAGGCCAGAGCTGCAGACGTAGGTTCGGGATTCATGAGAGCTGGTGGATGAATCATAGGCAAGGACGAGCTCATCGAGAGAAGCTGTGTATATGAAGACCGCAGAGATCAGGACGGGGAGCAAGGCGGGCTCCGACCTCCACACTGCCAGTGGACAGTGGAGGGACACTGGTTCCCAGAGCCGTGGTGACGGTCAGCTGAGGCTCTTCCCCTAGAGGTGGACCTCCACGCACCCGCTGCCCACGTGACGAGAGCAGTTCACATTTAACCTTTTAGGTATGACTCCACACTCGGAAGGACAGAGTCCCCTGGCCGAAATGAAACAGGAACATCTTCTTATTTAAGAAGATGGAGAAAGGTTGCTCCCCACCAGGCCATCGTTCAGCCCTTCCAGATCCAAACTGGACGTGTGCCTCTGGGAGGTGCTTCTGTCCCTGGTTTCTGTCCTCTGCTTGCCCCTTACTCCCCCCTCTGAGTGCTTTCTACTCTCTCTCTGTCTCTGCCTTCAGGATGCACTTGAGGCTGGAGCACTGCAGATCCTTCCAGCTCAGCCCTCTTCTGCGCACCCCCCCCCACTCCCACTTCCCCAGGGGAAGGTGCTGTAGGTACCTAAGCAACACCTTAAATAGAAGCCTCAGGTCTTCCAGGTTTTTCACAGTAGAGCATCTACACAGTAAAAAAAACCAACCCACATTTCTTTTATAATATATTGACTGTCTCTAGCATAACGCAGACATGTCTTACCAAACATGCTCCTCCTTCCAAGCTTGATAAACGGGATGGGGAAAAGAGAATAAAGGGAAAATTCCGTTGTGAAATAGTTAACTGAATGCAGGCATCATGGATTTGTGATTGTGGCTTTCCTCTCCTGCTGGTGCTTATCCAGCTCAAACTTTTATGATGAGCAGAGCAGAGAAACATAGATCATTTTTGGTAGTCAGCCTCCTCTGCCGACCCCCCGCCCCATCTCCCCATTCAGATACAGCATGAAAGGGTGGTACTTGAAACATCCAGAGCAAAAAACGGTAGTGAACACATCCAGAGCACCCACTCCTTCCTGGAAAAAAATTCTGTTCTCAGCACTTCAGTGATTTTTTCAGGTTTAAAAGGATGCTGTGTGCGTTCATGCATATATATGTGTATATATGTGTGCACACGTCCAGGTGTACGTGTGTGTTTGCTATGTGTGTTGCTTTGCAATGGTGGTTGAAGATGGTCTAGAAGAGTAGAAGAAAGACAGGTTTCTGCCTCTGGTTAGCTGGCAAGGGATATTAATATAAGGAAGCACTGGTATTCTTAGGAGGGTGCCCACCATCCATCTTCGACACTCTGACAAGGCTTCCCACCAGGGACAAAGTCAGTTTCCCATGGAAACAGACAGAATGGTATACCTGGAAGGCTACATTAATGATCTACTTGCTGCATAATACATTACAAGGAAAGTTAGTGACATAGAACAACAATACATATTTTATCTCACACAGTTTCTGCGGGTCAGGGATCTGAAAGCAGCGTGGCTGAGCGGCTGTGGCCAGCCTCTCCCAGAAGGTTGCAGTCAAGATGTTGGCTGGACTGTGAGCATCTGAAGGCTTGATGGGGGGACATGCTTCCAGGGGGTTCACTTAGGTGGCTGGCAAGGTGACGCTGGTGGTGCTGTTATGGCAAGGGGATGCTGGCTGCTGGGAGGGCCTTCCGCGTGCCCCTCTCCGTAGCGTTACTTAGAGTGTGGTCATGCCGTGCAGCGGGCTTTCCTGCAAGTGAGACCCACGAGAGTCAAGGCCGAAGCTAGGACGTCTTTTATGACCTAGCCTTGCCAGTCAAACGCCATCATCTCTGCACTATGCCTTGGGTTACCCAGGTCACCCCTGTGCACCGTGGGGGAGGACTCCTCCAGGTGAGAACCGGGGGTCAGGAATCACGGGGAGTCATCCTGAAGACGGGCTGCCACACAGGAAGGAGATTCTGTAACTGGGCTTCTACTTTTGGTTGCTGCCAACTCTGCTGTCACAGACTTTCATGTTCCCAGGCTTTGGTTTGTTCCTGCCTTCAGGGGAACTTGTGACTGTGACTGTTCTCTGTGCTCTGATAAGTGATCCTAGCAGGCACTGGGCTTGTCTTGCGAATTACATCTGTTCTCCAGTGCTCTCTTCTTAGGCATTCCAGCCAAGATGCCAAGAGTAAAATAAAAGCAAATGGGATTCTGCAGAAACAGCGACCTGTCAGTTGGGGCTTGTCTCAACGATTATGATCCCCTGCCTCTTTGCAGGAGATTGGTATCAGTGAAGAGGGAATGTAATTGGCTGCTAACACAGCCTCCTTCCTAAGGATTATCTGGGAGCCATGCCCCGGAGTCTGTCTTCCCAGGGTCCTCAGCCCTGAGTCACAGATTTCTTGGTAGCCAGTTGAGAACATCTTTCTGATGTAGCAGATGAAATTTGGGATTCTTACCCTTCATTCATCAAGTTACTACGTGTTTGCTGTTACTGCAATGCTATTTTGGGGACAGAAATGTGAAACTGTGCTTGGAGTTGCCTTAGGACTTGGTCTAAATTAATGGTGAAGAGGAGGCGAGGGAGGGGCTGAACGGAACCGAGGACTGGGGGAGGCTGTCACACCTGCATAATTATAGCTACTGAGCAGTGGGGTCCTCAAAGTCGCTGGTGCCCCATTATTCACTTGCTCCCCACCCGTCTATTTGTATCAAGAATGACTCTTTAATACAGTAGACACCTCCAAGTAGCAGAGAGCGCCCCACTACTGTATCCCGAGGTTTACCTGAGTCCCCACAGCAGCCCTCGACCTTGGCTTCCAGCCGGTGTAACCTGTCCTGCCGTGAACTCGGGTACAGCACACATGGCCAGGTAATTACCAGGAACCAAGGATCCAGGGAGATCAAGCAGCTCTGCTCACTTCATTAAATTCTTCTCCTTCCAAAGACAGAATGGAGTCCCACCCTTAGCCTCAGAGAGCGAAACCCTTTGTGTGTCTTACCGTGGATGCCAGAAGGTGCAGGCAAGACCCCTGTGCTCCAGTGAGTCTGGAAGTCACCCGGGGACACTCCGTCTAGAACGGGGCGCCTTTGCTCACATGTCAGCTTAGTCATAAACCTCATTTCTCAAGACTTCACTAATGTTGAGTTTCTGTTTTATTTATTTACTTGCTTGTTTTTGAGGTAACATTGGTTTACAACACTGTATATGAATTAGGGAATTGGTTCATACCGCCTCAGATGTATGTTAGAGTTTCTGTTGTAAGAAATGAAGTGCATTAATATTTAAGAGAGCAGATCTGTTTTTTGGATGGTGCTGGGTGTGTGGAAATGAGCCCGAGGCCAGACATTAAGAAACAAGAAAATCATAGGGCTCTCTGGCCTTTGTGTGTAAAAGTATTGCCTGACTGTCTGGGGCCTTCACTTGCCCACACACAAGCTGGTCACTTATCATAGGTATCAAACTGGTGGTTACCTGTCTGATGAGGTTGAATGTTGATAAAACTTGCAGGAAAAGCAAATGAAAAATCCAGAAGAAATCAGATTCATTCATGTGAGGCTTTTGATGTCTGGGGCCGAGACCTAGAAAGCACCAGCATCTTCTCGTTTTTACTGTAAAGATAGCTGGCATTCAGTAGGCAGAGACTCTTCACACATCAAATCTGGTACTAACAGGATAACTCTCCCTCCAATATTTTGTCAACGTGCCACTCTATCAGAGTTTTGGATCCAAAGCTGCTGATCCTCAGTTATTAATCATCTAATGGAACCTAAATAGCTTTCAGCAGCAATGCCCATCACCAGGCCTGTTAGTTTGACAGTGAGCACTTGAATCCCCAAAGTGATTTTTACTGTAGATGCAATATGGAGTATAGAAAGCATAAGAGCAGCGTACCTCCACGTGCTGTTCCTGAACCAGCAGCTGCAGCATCTGGGATTGTTAGAAATGCAGATGCCCAGGCCCAGATGCCAGGGAGCTGGGCAGCACAATGGATGTCAGAGAATCTTTGGGTGACTCTGATGATGCTTCTACAACTTTTCAAGTCACTGAGTCCCAAAGAATTTAGTGACCCAGCACGCTGCGCAGGCATCTGATCAGCCTTACTGGTGTGACTCAGTGCTTGGTAATTTTGGCTTTGCTTTTATTTATTCACATTCATAAGGGTAATTGGTCTTCAGTCTACAGAAAAACTTTTAACTTTTTAGAATTCCATGTTCATGTGTAACTGATTTCTTGTGTGAGGATCAGGGGCCCCATCACAATCTGAGTGTTTGGGGGCTTCCTCATACCCACAACTAATTCTCCAAAAGCATCAGGGCATCTGAGAATTCAACTCAGTTCTAATGTTAACTATATAGAGATAGCATCCAAACTCCTGTCCACTTCAGATATCTGTTGAAAGTCCAAACTGTAACCTGTACTTTTGACTAATCAGCTTAATTGAAGGCAGGTTAATGGAACGCTCTCCTCCTCTAGCATAAAATTTGCTAGAATTTGCTAGAGTGACTCATGGAATGCAGAAAGCTGCTCACTCACTAGATTACTGGTTTATTGCAAAGGTCACTAAAGACTGAATCGACAGCCAGATGAATAAGAACATAGGAGTTGCCTGAACAAAGAAGCTTCTGTCCTCGTGGAGCTTGGGGTGCAACAAGGTGGCATGTGGAACTGTACTAGTCCTCAGCATGGAAGGTTTCATTACTTAGGCATCATTGATGAAATCTAAGACCGCTGGCAATTTAACACTACATCTAGCTCCTCTGCCCTTAAGTTCCAACCCACTAATCATGTAGTTGGTTCTCCTGGCAATCAACCCCTACCAGGTCACCACATTCCCGTAACAAAAGACATCTTTATCATGCTCAGACTTAGGAAATTCCAAGTCTTATTGGAACTGTGAGCCAGAAACTATGGATGAAGAGCCAATATAGTTGAGAAACATGCTTTGGTCATCTGAATGACCAACTGTATTTTTTCTTGTAAATCACAATATTGCATTTATAATCTGGGAAATAATTTTCTAAAGATTAGAGCAATGGGGCCTCCCCGTGGCGCAGCGGTTAAGTGCTGCGCTGTGGAGCTGTTGGCCGCGGGCAATGCGAGTTCGACGCCCAGCCGGGGAGAATCCCACGTGGTGCGGCAGACCTCTCCTGCCTCGCCTGCTGCTCTCCTTAGCAGTGTATTTCTGATCTGCCTGTTCTGCTCCCCGCTCTGTCTCTGGTGAACCCTCTCACCGCCCTGCACCTCTGGCCTGTACCCCAGCTTGTATACATAAATAAATACAAATTCTAAAAAAAAAAAAAAAAAAAAAGATTAGAGCAATGGAAGAATTATAAATAAAGTTTAAAGTAATAAAAGATTTAAAAAACTAACAGGCAAAAATGGCAATTGAAGGCAAGTGTATGTTAAGGGCATTTCTAGCACACTATGAAAACTTCTTAACATGATGATAAAAAATTAAAACCTCTCTAGAAACCTAAGAAATGTAAATTGAAACAGTAGTTGGATAACAGTGTTTTCCTATCAGATTGGAAAAGAATAAAGCATTATAGTCAGTATGGTCAAGAGTGAGATAAAATTGACAAACTCATACTGTTACAGGGCAGGGAGAAGGGCACCCTAGAACCCCCAAACCTGCCCGTTCTAAATAGGTTCTGCCATCCACCTCATCAGGACAAAACATATAAGACCTTAAGTGGAAAAGAAACTTTAATACAATTAGTGTGATAATACAGAAAAGACAAAGAATATAGTTTCTAAACTAAGGACCTAAAGTTACCCATCACCTCGTGGGCAAAAGTCCACCCAAATGGGATTGACCCAAAGCGAGGCCCGAAAGCCTGCCCTGAGTCTAAAACGCCTTTCGTCAGGGACCTATTGAAAGGCTCAGAAACAGTTAGACAAGTTTGTGAGGAAAAGAGCAAAACCAAAATCAAGATCACAATGGCAACCATTGTCAGCCTCCCCACGGGTCTCTCACCCACATCTGTCTCAATCAGTCCAGGCCAGTGCAGCTTCTTTACATGTTTCTCTGCTCCTTGTGCCTCTTCTGGTTCCCCATCCTGCTTCCTTCCTTCTTCCTTTCCTCTATCTTTTTCCTTCTTTCTTCTCCAGCTTCTCATCTCCCCTGCTCAGCTCTACCCTCCCTTGGGTGGGGCAGGGAACCTGGAACACACCCTTCTTCCTGGGGACCACCTTCTTACAATACTATTAGTGAAAATGTTAAGTTGTACAACTTTTCTGAAAATTGTTGGTGATAATTAACCATAACTTTTCAAAAATTTAAACCCTATAATTAAAAAATAATTCTATGTCTAGGATTCTGTCATATAAAATTAGTTAGAGGTATAGAAAAATGTGGTTACAAAGATAGGGTATTGTACCATTATTTAATATAATATTTCCACTTTACTGTCTGTATAGAGATTAAATTTATAATAGAATTACCTTGCCGTTCTACCTCTATTATATATCCATTTATATTCATAGACAGAAAAAAAACTGGAGAAAATGTAATAATTCTGACAATGCTAATTATTATGGATTGGAATAAAGGTGAATGTAATTTTTTTATCCTTTGCCTTTTCTGAAATGTCTACAGTTAGGTCATGTGATCTATTCTGTATTATTCAATGAAGTTAAAAAGTCTCGAATTAACAAAATCACATTGTAAAGAATGAAGAGAATTTAAGATGACATCCCCTGAACAAAAGAACTTCTGTCTTCATGGAGCTTGGGGCTCCACAGGGGGACACAATTGTTTTTATGGTGGAAAAAACATGATAGGGCTTCTACTACACTTGCCCATTGTTACGATAAAGCACAAACTTGTTATGAAAGTGAAAAAACGTAATGAAAATTGCTGCCCAGCTGCCTCTGAATGGCCGTCCCCACCCATAGCTGCCCCGTGGCCTCCTGCTTCAGAAGCCTTGGGAGACCCCCGGCTGCTGCAGCCCCCACCCATCAGGTACTTTAGTATGCTGAAAATTCACTTTAGGAGAGTGAGTAGATTTTATTAAAAAAAAAAAAAGCGGGCCTCCCCGGTGGCGCAGCGGTTAAGAGCTGCACTGTGGAGCAGTCGGCAGCGGCGACGCGAGTTCGACGCCCCGCCTGGGAGAATCCCACATGGTGCGGCAGACCTCTCCTGCCTCGCCCTCTGCTCCCCTCAGCAGTGTATTTCTGATCTGCCTGTTCTGCTCCCCGCTCTGTCTCTGGTGAACCCTCTCGCCGCCCCACAGCTCTGGCTTGTACCCCAGCTTGTATGTATAAATAAAAAAAAAATAAATAAATCTTTAAAAAAAAAAAGAAAGAAAGAAAGAAATTGAAAGTAATTTAGAAAGTCCCTTTGGAATTAATTCACGACTGGTTCTTGAGTCAGCGGTTGGGACGGCTGACAAGAGCACAGTCCGGGAGAGGAGTCACTGGTCCCACAGCCAAGTCCTGGCACCAGTGGCTTCATTCTTACCTCCAATAGAATCTCCCCAAGTTCTCTGTAAAGTTACTTTCTTTTATTCAATTGTTTTATCATTAATGATCTAAAACACAGGGTTTTTATATAATATGGACACTGTAAACTTATAAAATGTAGAATTTAAAGTTACCTACATGGACAGGGCAGTAGAAAAAGGAAAATGGTTGGACTGATTCTCTTGGGGGTAAAGTCTTACACTGAAGTTCAGAGGGAGCAGAGGAAGGAACGAGGCAGGTTTGAAAACTGTTGGGAACCACTTGGGGTCAGACCAACTCATTTTCTGAGATCACAGCAAGCAGTACCCAAAGGCAGCCTTCGGAAAGGGGTAGAGGTCTCCTGTGCTTCAGGGCTATGTCCTGAAGACACTTTCTTGATTTTTTAAAAACAGTTTTATTGATTCGCTGTTGACATGAGAAAGTTGTACATATTGAGTGTATACAGCTCAATGACTCTAGGGATAAATATACACTCTCATCACCACCACCAAGGCCATCATCATATCCATCACCTCCTGAAGTTTCCTCCCTATCCCACATAGCTGTTAGTAGTGTATGTAATAAGAACTCTTCACAGAAGGTCTTGAAATGTTAGTATAGCACAGTGTTAGCTATGGGCACAGTGCTGTCTACTAGATCCACCTCTTGGAAAATGCCTTCACTATCACCTCCTTGCCTTCCTCCCCGCCCCTGGCATCCACCTTGCATTCTACTCTCTTCCATGACTTTAACTATTTGAAATTCTCCATGGATGTGAGATCGTACAGTAAATGCTAGGACACCTCTGAACAGGTCTTCTGTGATCTTAGTGTCATAAGAATGAGTTTCTGAGGCTCACAGACACAACCAGGGACACAGGGGGAAGTGACTAGCGACCCTCCCCTCTGGTTCTCTGCCTTCTGCCAACTCCTGCACCTCCCTGCCAGGTGCTGGGCTGGAGGCCCCACACTTGCTTGGTTTTTACTATTTTTAATACTGTGAATAGTATTTTAATTTTTCATTGCATGTTTCTGACTATTTCCTACCAGCATAGTAGGAAGTGGCTTTTTGCCTTTGCTCTGGCTTCCTTAATGAATCTTCTCATCAGTGATCAGTGGTTTTTCAGTTAATTTCTTAGATTCTCTATGTCTGTTGTGACTTTGTCTACAAATTGCAGTGATTTTTCCTCCTTTCTGGCAGTATCTGTTTTCATTCTGTTTGTATAAACTAAAATCAGCTTATCAGTAATATATAAGAAGGGTGATATTTGATATTAGGAAATTAAAGTCTTACCAATAGTTTTTAAAAATTAAAAATATATCTTTATTAAAAGTCCTTTGAATCCCTGATAATATGATCATATAATTATTATTGTTTTGACTTATTTATATGAAGTAGTAATTAATGTTTTTCCTAATATTAAGTATTTTTTACATTTTAGTATTAACAGTTGTTCTGGTGGGTCATTTTCTTAATGTAATTGGAATTTGCCATGTAATTTTCAAATTTCATTTGCCATCACTTTTGATTTATTACATAATGAGGAATAAAAGCAGCTTATAGTTATAAAGCTGTGTCATCATTTGGTTCTGAAACGTCTTTATTCTAATACGAGAAAATGAATTTGTCCACTTCCTCTCATTTTTTTGGGATCTGTAATAAATTCAGTACAATATGGAATTTATTTATGGCTTTGAATGTGACCTGGCTAGTTTGATAAAACTGCCTTGATCTAGTGAGTGAGGTAATTATTTGACAAATTTTAATTGTTCTTTAATCTAGTTTGAAAATTTATATTTAAGAAATCTCTAATATCTTGAGATTTATTTTTTATCCTTTACTTATATGTACCTAATACTGTTTAAAATTTCTTGCAAGTGTTCTCCTTTACCATTGTTACAGCCTCTCTTAAATTGCAATTTCTCTTTCTCTCATTCCTTGCTAATTTCATATACCAGAAAATTGTATATTTTTTAAAATTTTGAGAATCTTTACTCTTCTATTTAATAGGCAGTTTTTCCCCTGTTTCCTGTTGCAGTATTTTGGGCTGTTGCCTTCATTTCCTTTTTCCTGCTTTCCCTGGTTATTATTATTTATAAAACTTTGTAATAATGAAAGACTTTGACATATGAATTTTCCTCTTAGTATAGCTTTACTATCATGAGATTTTGACATGCAGTGTTATTTATATATGTGGCCTATGATTAAGATTATAGTAGTTTTGTGGGAGAATTTTTCTGAATACTTTGTTTAAACATTTATTATTAATTTCTCATTTTATTGCATTAGAGTCATAGTTACCTATAATTTTTTTCTTCTTAGTATTCATTGTCTTCATTTGTTGTGCCTCATAATATGTTCAATTTCTGTAAATTCAATATGGTGACTGAATTGACTTCTTTTCTGGTTTGTAGGAAATAGAACTATTGATGGTTGTCCCTTGTGCCGCTTTCCCACTGATAATTACACTAAAATCTTGACTATCCTGGTTTATTTTGTATCTACTCAACCTGTCTTAGATCGGCAGTGTAAGTTCTATCTGATTTCTGCTTCATTGTATGTGTGTGATGTTGTCTTTGATTGATTCACTTAATAAGTGCTTATTGAAAGCCTCTTATAGAACCAGCAAGTGGTGAGTAAAGGTTAAGTGTCTTGTTCGCATACAATTTATAATCTAGTGTAGGGGGAAGTGGAGAGACAGACACTATATAAACAGTTGATAATGAGATAATCTCAGGTAATATTAAGTTCTATGAAGTACACAAACTAGGATGATACAATAGCGGGTAGTCAGGGAGCACATGAGTTTAGTAAACTTAGCTCTAACTCAAGAGTAAGCTCTAATTGTGCAGGCTCTTGGGGAAACACCAGGGTGAGGCAGGTGCAAGTTCCAAGGCCCTGGGGTGGGACAAAGTTGACTAGAATTTTGTGGGCAAGAGAAGACTGGTAGGAGAAGAAGTTGAAGATATCAGCAGAGGCCAACTCTTGTGGGATGACATAGGGCTTATGTTAGGTTATAGGTTTAGGAGAATGTGTTTGAGAGTAATCTAACAGCAATGCAAGTGGAATAGAAGCTCATTTCACTCTCACTTAAATCTATGTTGCCTTGTTCTATGAACTCCTCGGGTCTGATATAGGGCTTCTCAGACTCCATCTGACTCACTGCTCTGAATCCTAGGGCATTGCCTGTCAACATCAGGCATCAGAAAGGAAGGGGAGGGAGAGGGGAGCTCAAGTCCTTGCAGAAAATGCACACATCTCTTCTAATTATGTCCCACTGGCCAAAGTTGGTTGCATTTCTTCACCCAGCAGCAAGGCAAGTTGGGAAATGTAGTCCTTACCTTAAAAAGCCATATTTCCAGATTTTAAAATTGATGGTTTTGTTACTATTAAGAAAGAATGAATTGACACTGAGAGAAGAACACTTTGTCTCTGGTCCCATCAAGGTAAAGTGTTTGGATATGATTTCATGTAGAAGCAGCACTCATTAGAATGTTTCAAACAATGTAGTGGCATGATTTGATTTACTACATGTATGTTTTAGTTTACTGTGCACTACATCACCGCTGCTGTGTTGAAGAAGGTGTGTGAGGGAGGGCAAGAATGGAAATGGGGATTCAGGAAGTTATTTCAAAAGTCAAAGAGATGTGATGATGGTTTGCACTAAGGAGGGAACACAGTAGTGAGAAGGGTGAGATATAGGCTTTTATTTACTTAATTTTTTGGAGTAGAAAATGATTGAAATTGCGGCATTTTCATTATGTATACATTATTATTATTGTACCTAAAAATAGCCTTCCTGGCCCATCCACTATTTTTGTCTTAAGTCTTCTTTTCTGATATTATTACTAACCTCATCTCATTTTCTTTTTATTGCTTTTACTGGATAAATCCTTATCTGTCCTTTTCTCTTTAAAAATCTCTACCTTTTTAGGTGTTCTTCTCTTTATAAGAATATAGTGTCAGATTTATTTTAATAAGCCAGTCTGAGAGAATTTGTCTTTTACTGGAGTGACTTAATACATTGGCAATTCTTTTATAACTGATGTTTGTTCACAGTTCAGTGGTTTTATATTATTCTTTTTGATATTAAGCGGTGTCCTTTGTGTTCTACCTTTGGCTACATTGATTGTTTTGTGTGCTTTATCTTCTAAATTAAATATAGAGGTAACTTTTTGGGATAATCCTCTTACTGATGAAAAATGTATTTAAAATGATACTCCTTGTCTGAATATTAAAATCAAAGGAATGAATAACTTTTTTTCTTAAAAGAAACTTTGGCATATGTTTTATCACTTATGCCTACTGCCACCTCCAAATTTACCTTAGTATAATCTAGCAATATAGCAATATATTCTGTTTAAAATTTTTTTTATTGAAATGGTTGTAGATTCATGTGTGGTTTTAGAAATAATTCTAAAAGAGACCATGTACACTCCACCCAGTTTCCTCCAATGATAACCTCTTGCCAAACCATAGTATAATATCATAAATAGAATTTTGACATTTATACAATTTAGCAATATTCTTCAGATTTTCCCACTTTTACTTTACTTATACATGTGTATGTACACATTTACTGATATACATCTGTGTCATGTGTTAGTGTATTTACCATTGTAATCAAGATCATACTTTCTTTCCATCCTTCTCGTCGAGTGAATTCTATTGATTTGTCCTCAAGTTCACCCATTCTAACCTCTGTGGCTCTACTCTCCTTTTCTATCCTACAGCCTTTTTATTCCTGCTGTTGTATTTTTCTTCTTTTCTTTTATTTCCTTTATTTTCTTCCTTATTTTCATTAGTTTCAAGAGAACTTGTGATTCACTGTTAAAAGGTTTTATGATGCCTGCTTTAAAATCCTTGTCAGATAATCCCAATATCTGATTCATCTTGGTGTTGGCATCCCTTAAGTGTATGTTCTCATTCAGGGTGTGATTTTCTTGGTTCTTGATTTGAGATGTGGTTTTCTATTGTATCCTGGACATTTTGCCTAATATATTAGTTGACTCTGGATTCTGTTTGAATCTTTCGTTTTAGTAGGCAGTCACTCTGTTTAGGTTTTGGAGACAGTCGTGTTGGCTTACTTGTCACCATGGTTTCAGTGAGCTTCATTTCAGAGCCCTTGTGGTGATCTTTTGGTCTGTTTGGTTTATCTGGATCTATAGGCTCCCATTGGCTCCTTCTCATGCTTTTGAGGGGAGGCAAGAATTTCCTCACGCAAAGATGACAGGTATCTATCCTTGAGGGCTGGGAACCTCAGGTAGGAAAGAAAAGGCATCCAGAGCCAGGTGTGTTTTGTGGTGGGCATCTCCCCTGCCTCTGGGGCACAGAGAGTTGCTTCCTAGGCCAGATGGTGTGGTAAGATCCATTGTGCTGGGCTGGGGTGGTGGGTCTTAGATGAGGCTTTCTGGAGTGGCCCATTTGTTTGGGTCCCTCTTGCTGGGGTCAGCCTCAGTAGCCTATATAATCCAACATTTTCATAGCATTTTGCATAGTACCACTTTTCCCATTGCCTCCTAGAGGGAAAATTAAAGTGCCTTGGTCAAATAAATTGTAGAACTACTTCACGCGCCAAAGAATTCATCTCTTGGAGATTCATTAGTTTAGTGAAAATCTTGATATAGCCTTCATTTGTGAAACTGCTGAATTTTCTTTAGTATATTGTTTCTCAAATCATGCAATGGTGATGATGGAATGCTCAGTGCTTTCAGTCCTAAGGAGAAGAAAACCTAACTGTGACATCAGCAGTGAAGACATTGATCTGACTTAAGAAGTCTGGAGTGGACATCAGGATGGAGAGAGGCCCAGTGGGTCATCCTGGCCTCTGACCAGCAGTCTTGCATCCAGCACCCCCAGCCTGTTGGAAGTGCATCCTCGCCCAGCTTGCCTTCTGGCTGCGGGATAGATGCTACAGCTTTGGACACCAGGACTGTGTTTGGAATAGAGTGGACAGGGCAGCCAAAAGTCTTTCTTCTAATAATTCTCTTTTTTATTAGAAAATGGAAAACTTTCCTAGAAGATTCCTATCAGCATTTCTCTTTAAATGACTTTGGCCAAAATAGAATCACATGCCGATTCCCTAGCTGCAGGGGAAGATGAGAAGATGGGTACCTGGAAAAGAGGAATGCAGCAGATTGTGACTAGCTTACATCTGTTACGGTCCACCCTTAAGGCTGGACTCACTGTTCTCCTAAATCAAATCAGCCTTCTCTAAGAAATGAAGATGAGCGGTAAGTCGAGTATATGCAGATGGTACCTGCTATAACCTTCTAGATAAAGTGGCAGGCAGAATACATCTTTGGAAATACTTTAGGTATCTGTCCATTGTTTTCTTATCCTTTCTAGAAAACAATTTGGAGGATGATTCAGCTATATTATCGAGGACTTGTTTTGTTTACCCAGTACTCATTTTTTTTTTCTTTAAAATCCTATATTGGGCAGGATGGGTCTTTTTATTGCTTTGGATCTTAGAGAGCTCTTCTGGATGTCGACTCAGGCCTTTCTCTCAGAACAGTTTCCATTTTTCTCATTTTCGTTATTGCTTCTGCCCTTCCTGTTTTGCTTTTCTCCCATAGTCCTCAAGTTGAACTTCTGTTCCTTCTTATTTGTCAGCTTCTTTTCTCTGTGTTGCGTTCCTCTTCCATTCACATTCTATGAAATTCTGACATTGGTCCTCTACATACTCATTCTGATTTCTGGAGTGTATGGACTGCTGTGTATGACCTTCAAGGCAATTTTAATGTTTTCTTCTCTCTTATTTAAATCCCTTTCTATTTCTTTATTTCAACATTGTTCTCCTCCCAAAACTTCCTGTTTCTGATCCATAGTGACCAAGTCCTTCTGGGTGCTTTGGCAACTCTAAGGTTTTTAAAGCATCATCATTTTTTGTGAACAATGATTTTTCGGAGTAATTTTTTCCCTCTAATCAGGATGTTTATTTCCCCTTGTCCTTCATTATCTTTCTAAAACTACTCTGTTAACATTTTTCCCCCTCATCCACGTTGCCCCAGTCCTGGGATTTGTCACAGAGCTCCAAGGCTATTTAGCCTGGTTTCCTTATTTCTTTGGGTCTGTGTTTTTCCTCTTGTGGTTCAGAGCATAGAGTTGGTGGTTTCTTTCTACATCCTTCCAGGAACATGGCCATTAGTAGAAATTCCACCCAGATTTTGGCCTGTGGTCTTCTCTTATCTTCTGTTCACAGTCGGTACTGATGGTCTTGCCTTTTTATTTATTTCTGTGTGTACTCCCTGGGGAAATTAACCAGGAGATCTAGCCTGACTCTGGGCCAGCACTCACAGCCAGTTGGTGGATCCTTGGCCACTTCCCAGGGTGGCAGAGTGGAGTCGCAGAAGCAAGCACAGGGCTCTGGGAGTGTGGGGGGTCAGCAGCAGCTTGGCCCCTCACTTGCTGTGGGACTGTGAGCCCGTACTGTCCCTCACAACCCCTGCTTCCTCAGCCATCACAGGAATAGCCACGTGACAAGGTTGCTATGAGATGAAATGGGGAACTACATCGAGGGGCTCACCCACGGTCGCCCAGTCTCCCCCTCGCATTCCCTGCGCTCTGTATGGAGATAGCGAGCCTCCACTCAGCCCTCCCGTGGGCCAGCTCTGCTCTCGTGGCCTGGACCAGAGCCCTGTGCCTGGACCCGTTCTCACAGCTTGGGCCTGTTCTGTATTTAAAGACAGGTTTTGTAGGGGCTGTGGACTTGGGGTGCTGAATTTGCCTTCCAGAGATACCCCTCTTCCACCATTTCTCTGCCTGGCAGGACATTTCCAATACTCCTTTTTGAGAGGAAACAAAGTATCATGTCTGGGATCATCAGTTTCTTGTGGAGTCCAGATCTGCCTCTTGGAGCTGTGGGACCACAGTTAGAATCCCCTTTCTCTCTGCTTCATCTTCCCCATCTTTCAATTGGGGGGTAGTGTTAGACCTGCCTCACAGGGTTGCTAGAGCTGTGTAAAGCTTAGAAAGGTCCAGAACACTTCCTGACACTCGGTCAGCATGGTCTCAGGGGTGGTGAAGACGATGACAATGAAGAGACGATGAGGACGACAATGGTTACCATCATCACCGTCAACATCATTGGACCTCCCTGCTGTTGGCTGTCATGTCTGGGCACCAAGTTCTGCCGGCCGGATGCAGCTTCCACCGCTGCAGCTGAGCTGCTTCTCCCCACCCCACCCCTCACTTGCACGCCTGTGCCCAGTGGGCCCAGGGAGCCGGGTCAGCCTGCCTGCCCATCTGTCCTGCCCTGCGGCTGTCACCTTCTCCTCTCCCAGCTGGATTCGCCCAACACTGTGAAAGATAAAGGGTGGAGACTGCAGAGCCTGTCCTTCAAGGCAGTGAGAGAGAGACAAGCCCGCCTTCCAGAAAGATATAGACATTTATCTGCCTGAAGGCAAGAAACTGAACCTGATGATCCTTCAAGGTCAGGCCTCTGCTTTTAAATCTTTCAAAGACTCCACTTGTCCCGCAGGACAGAGTCCCAGATTCCAAAACCCTTTTGCCATCTGCTCTGCTTACCTTCACAGCCCCGTGCCCCCAGCAACACCCTCACGAGCTACCCTACAAACCTCTAAAATGCCTCACAGTGCCCACCAGACCACATCTCCCCACTGCCTCCTGTTTCCCACCCTTGATCCTAGACCTGGGAAAACCCTCAAGGCCCCCACCCTGTGGCTGGCCTGCTGTCTCTCAGCAGCGCTCACTGAGTGACAGGCTGCCCCACTGCTCCTGTCCTCCCCTCTTGCCTTCGCTTATGTAACAGCACATGGGCCGGTGGCCTGGACCTGGTGGTTTCTGATGTTAACAGGATGCTCACTAAGTACAACTCATGACATCATCAAAGCACGACTTTATTTTTGTCCTCTAGTCCCTCTAAAACATGTCCACTCATTGTCACGTCACTCTGGCCCAAGATGAAAACCCTGAGGCTTTTTTGCTCTCAAGACTTTAAAGAATTAAATATTTTACTCATTTAGAGAAGCACAAGGCAAATGGGACAGTGTTACATAACAGATTGGCCCTATTGAATGGTATCAGGAGGCAATCATGGCTTTAGAATTTCTCAAGAAATAAAATATTATAGCCTTGTCTCATGCCCCTCCTTTCTCCTACTATGCTAACGTTGGTTTTCATCTTTTCTATTCGCATTTATATACTTTTGCTATGTATGTTTGTTCTGCAATCATTTATTTCACCACTTTACATAGAAGGTATCTGCTACTGATGATGCTGCCTCGGGCTCGAGAACTTGTCTCCACTCAGCCAGCTTCCCACATGCTATCTCATCTCAAAATTTCATCTCCATGGTGTAATACTGCAGCTAGCTGGGTTTTCATTTTGAAGCAAGATCCCATTTGTGATTTACCCATGTTGATGTGCATGCAATTAGTTTAAATGTTGCAAAGTATTCCATTGTGCTGCCAGTGATAGATTCCATCACGTAAGAGTGCTTTAGATTGCTTCCAGGTTTTGGTTATTACAAAGAGTGCCACTATTAAAACCTTCTGAAGTCCCCCTGCATGAGCCTCTTTGGGATCAAAACCTCTTTGGGAATTACCTTGTGAGTGTGTGTGTGTGTGTGAGTGAGAGTGTGTACACCCCTCTTCTGCTCTGTTAAGGTTGGTCAGTTGTTTTCTAAAGATCTTGTTCAAATTTACAGTCCCGCCATTCCTTGATGAGAACTCCCACCCATCTGGACCTGTTGCCAAAATGTAGAGTGTGCGATTATATTTCATCATTGTCACAGTTTCTTCTGTTTTAGTTCTGCCAAGGCTGATCACTTCTCCCTATATGTATGGACCACTGGGTTTTTTCCTTTATAATTTTCTGTTCAAATATTCTTTGCCAAATTTTCAGTTTAGTGGTATGATTTTTTTCTTATTGATTTGTTTCAATCACTGTTCTGTTCCTACTTCTCCATGACTCAGTGCCCCTGGGTAATAGCAAAGGTAGAGAGAATCATTGAAGTCTAGATGGTTACAAACTCAAGCCAAATCACCATGTCCTCAGGAGACAACTTCTCTCTTTCTCCAGTAAAAATATCTATATCTAGATGAGATGAGTAAAATACTCAAGGTATTGTGACTGTAACTACAGGATTTGCAACTCCGTGCTTTAGTTCATACACTGTCTCCAGCAACATCACTGGCTGCGGGAACTCGTCAGCACTGGCAGATGCTCACCTGACTTCTTGGGGGCAAGTTAACCATTTTGTGTGTAGCTCAGTTGTTCCCCTTTATAACATCATTCCTGCTGAGTTTCATGTGTGTTTGTTTTTGTTTGGCTATTGTGCTTCTTGGGGGAGACTCACTAACTCTTCAATTACTGTTTCATGGGGTGAGTGGGTCCCGATGCCTGGGCAACCCACCCAGGATTACTCACCTTATGGCCTTGATCAGGCAGTCACCTTGAGTAGGATCCTGCTGTCTTCTCAACCTCCTCATTTCTGGGGTCACACTTTTGCCTGTCCTGTTTTATTTTCTCTTCTCCCTCCAAGATCTGACTATCCCTACAAAGCTAAGATGTCCTGTTCTGTTTCACCTGAATCTCCTACCTTCACTAACAAGAGAGGCACAATGCTTTTCTCACCCTCCTTGCAAGAGCTAGTTCCTTTGATGAATGGCTCACACTTCATAATTTATGGAAATTTGGCGGGGGAGAAGATTAGCTAGAGCTCCATTTGTTTTAATAATCTTTCAGACTATTGTCTTTTGGTCAATTATCTCCTCTACATTTTAGGTTATAATTTATGAATGGCTTTTCTTTAACTTAATTCTGTTCTATTTATGTCCACTGTTTCTGGGTATTTTTTCTTGATTTGCCTTTCTAAGCAGCATGTAGTTAGTTTTTTAAAACTCCAATCAGATAGCCTTTGTATTTAAAAAGATATGTTTAATCCACTGTGTGTGTGTGTGTGTGTGTGTGTGTGTGTGCATGCATGCACAAGAGTGCCTCTCTATCAGGTGGTAGGAGAGAGAGAGGGAGGAGAGAGAGGTTGTATAGATACTTTTGGATTCCCTTGTATTACCCTTATTTTGTATTTTCTGTTCCCCATTGGATACCTTGTATTCTCTTACCTACTGAATAGTTTAACCCCTCTCCTTGATTTCAAAGTTACACATTATAAAATTATATATATATATATATATATATATATATATATATATATGTAACACAGTTCCATTATATGTATTTCTATTATTTTACATTTAAAATGTTTTGCCATTTTTGTACAAAGTTCAAAATTATTCAGCCTCTCCTATGATCCTCCTAAGATAGTGGCCACTACCCTCATGTCCTTGACTTCTGTTGTCTAGAATTGGGTGACCCCAGTAATATCACAGCTCTGGCCCCTTGAGTTAGCACCTGGAGGTGGCTGGAACTCTGTGGCCTCCTTTCCCCAGCAGGGGAGGAGCTCCCCAAGACCTCTGTCTGGTTCGCTATCTGAAGCCAACAGCCCTCAGGTTCAGTGCAGTTTCCTGCATTTGGTTCAGTCTTTGACTCATAGAAATGACTTCTCTAGTAGAAGTGTCTGTATCCTTATATGGCAGTCGGGTGGGAGTGGGACTAAAAGCAGTCCTTCCAGTCCCCTCTTGACTGGTCCCCTCATGCTAGATTTTGAGCCTCTTGAGGTAAGAACTACTTTGATTTGTATGTCCTGGTTGGGGCACCATGCTGGGCTCACAAGGCAGGTTCCAGAACTGTCATGTGTGAGATTTGATTCTGCTTTCAAGCTAGCGAGTGAACCTGCTCTAGCTTCATGGATGCTGCCAGAGACACGAGACTCCTGGCCAGGGACAGGATGGTTGCTGATCGCCAGCGCATCCGCATGGGCAGTTGCATCTCTGAACCCCAGTTCCTGCAGGTGATTTAGGAGGGCCAGTGGCACAGCATCAGCTTCAAGAGAGGACCCCTGAGCTTAAGGAACCCGCGTATTCTATAATGGGCAGTATGCCTGTTTGATTTGATCTGGGAGAGACTCACCATCTTGAACATAGTGGACCACAATCGAACTTGCCCTTTGGAAGGCCTTGGGGCGCAGCTGCTGCTACCTCCATCCTCAACACTAGGCTCCCTGGTACGCTCCTCTGCTGGTTCCCTAAGAACCCTCCTGAGTCACTAATCTTTTTTTTTTTTTTTCCCCACACTGGCTCAAGATTTAAGATCCTATGTGAGTGCATCTGGTTGGACAAGCCTTAGGCATATGAGTTGACTTTTTGAGGATTTATTCTGAGTAGCAGGCTCAAGACACTTTTCATGGGGAACTTTCGCTTTCTACATAAAAGGGGATCCATATCCTGAGCCTATATTTTGCTTTGCACATGCCTTTGGTCTGTATTATTCTGCTGCACTTTGATGGAGATGCAGGTAGGCTTGTGTGTTTGTTTATAGAGTTCACCTATTAGTGAGATCATGTGGTATTTGTCTTTGTCTTATTTCACTTGGCATAATGCCATCAAGTTCCATCCATGTTGTAGCAAATGGCAGGATTTCTTCTTTTTATGGCTGAACAATATTCCTCTGTGTATGTGTGTGTGTATACCACATTTATTCAGTTCCACTGTCACGGACACTTAGGTTGTTTCTGTATCTTGGCTGTTGCAAATAATGCTGCAGTGAACATGGCGGGGCAGATAGCTTTTTGAGACAATGTTTAAACTACCTTCTTTTCAATGACTGAGAACATAGATGGCACCAGAGGAGCCAATGTCAGGTGGTAGCTCGAGAGGGAAAGAGACCAGAACGTGCCTCAAGTTTCCTTCCTAAATGTTTGCCTCCTCTGGGCCTGCTTGTTTGGGGTGGGTCTGCCCAGGGAAGCATATGAATCCATTGCACAGCACCCTTCTCTCCCAAGAGGGGAATCTGAGCCAGTGACTAACTCGATTTAGTGAAAGTCCCAGCTGATGTGAAGCCTGTCGTGGGTCCCTCGTGGGAGGGCAGGACCTTTGTCCCTCAGACAAAAGGTGAATGAGAGGGCCTCCCTGGTGGCACAGTGGTTAGGCACTGTGCTATGGAGCTGTCAGCAGCGGCGACGCGATTTCTATGCCAGGCTGGGGAGATTCCCACATGGTGAGGCAGAGCTTTCCTGCCTTGCCCGCTGCTCCCCTCAGCAGTGTATTTCCGTCAATCTGCTTGTTCTGCTCCCCACTCTGTCTCTGGTGAACCCTCTCGCCGTCCCACGCTGCTGGCCTGTGCCCCTGCTTGCATGCATAAATAAATAAATCTTAAAAAAAAAAAAGGTGAATGAGAACAGAGAGCAAAGTATCTCGTGAGTCTTCATCTCAGTTCTCAGAACTGTTGTCCAGATGGAGCCAGTGCTGGCTTCGAACCTAATTGCTAATTTGAGCACAACTGCCCAAGTCAAGTCCAGGAAGTGGTTGCACAAGCAGGACCACCACTGGGACCAGGTGATCCCACACTCTCCCTTGTGCTCAGAAAATTCCTACCAGGTGACAGCAGGGCTGGGGAAGGAACATCTGCTCCTATTTTTTTCCAAGTCGCAGCTGCCTCTGTTGATGGCTTGTTCCTTAGTACTTGCCAGTGTCGGCCTCCTTTATTCTTGCCAGCTCATCTAGATCACAGAGAATCATAATTGTGACTGCTGGCCCCCAATTCTGTCCAAGAGCCTTTAGGAATGGAATGAGTGTAGTAGAAGAAAACACCCCAAGAAATCAGTGGAGCAAATGCCCAAAAGTGAAGGCAACCCAGCTACCAACCCTTTCTTCATAGGAGACAAGGAAATGGCAGTGACACTGCCTTTCCTGTAAGGATGATCCTAATTAATAAAGGTGATCAGATTTTCTATTACATTTTTGGTTGAACTGCATCAGTTTCCATTAGGTAGGGAAGTTCAGCCCGAATTAGAGATACCTCATTCATTAGGCATTTTCAAGAAATGGGGTTTCATCACAGCCATCTCCCCATATTTTTTGTATGTCTAAGGTAATTGGAATTAACTGCTACTTTTAAAAAGTGTTTTTAAATGGAAGCTCTGAGACACATTGATAATTAGCATCCTTTTATACCCTCAATTAAGCTGCCAAAGTCCCTAGCAGTTTTCTTTTTTCTTAAGTTATTTAAATATAGCTCTGTAATTTTATTTACCCAATTTGTTTATTTGCCCAGGCAGCTCTTTTTGAATGATAATGAAGAGGAAGACTTGGGCCCTACTCACATCAAATTATCATAAATTCTAAACTTGCCAAGTCCCAAATTCTTAATGAGGTTTTACAGCATATAAATGGCACTTTGATTTTAAAAGTCTACATCAGGAGCCAGGAGAAGACACATTTCTGTTCTAATCACCGTGAGTCTGTTCTGTATTGTCTCACAAACCCTCATCTACTAGTTTATCCATTTTTTTCCTGGGGTGCCAACAGCAAAAATAGGGACCTTTGGAAGCAAATTTCAGTTTTAAGGGAATGTATTGATATGTGTCTGTTAATGTAGAACAGGTTTGTTTTTTTTTTTAAGTATTGAGCCCCTATTTGTGCTGACAACTATGAGGCCACCAACCAGAATATACCAGTGTTGGCCCTTAACAAACCACCACCCAGTTTGGGGATGGCGGGAAGGGCTTGAAGGGCAGCATGGTCGCGACCTGCTTGAGCATCCCTGGGGCTCAGTGTTGGCTGCACGAAGGTCTCCTCCTGAGCTAGCAGCGGATGATGATTCCCAGCTGCAAAATCTGGGAAACAAACAGGAGATCACAAGAGATCACATGGTGGCCACGAGGCTTGCAGATCTCTCAACCAGGCTCTCCTGATTGCAGCTGAGAAAACCAATGCTTGAGTGCTTTACAGGAATCCAATTAGGGGCATTTAAAACGCCTATCAATCATTGCCAAGCACACGTGCCAGTAGACTGCACGTCAAAAGCTGTTTGGTAATCAACAAGAGCAGCTCATTAAAATCCATTAAATTCCCTAAGTTGGAAATTGATTGCTCCTTCCATGTACACCTTCTAAATCTCACCTGACAGCTTTGTCTGACATCATTTATCACTTGTGACACAATACTAACAGAGAAGGGCACAGACCCACCTTTAGTCAAATTATCACACTTTGGCTCTATTTTTTTTTTCCTGCAAGTGTGGAGGTGATTGGACTCTCTTTTACCAGACAGAAATGGAAGAGAAGGTAAAAATATTCTTTCAAATATAAACAGATTTTTTTTATAAAAAAGGTATCGGATGTGCATATAAGGATTCTACACAAAAGCCCTATAACTTAAAGTTTTTCGGAAAACAATTTTGAAGTCAGATAAATTTCTTTTCCCCAAGCATGTAAGAATAGTGTGTGTGTGTGTGTGTGTGTGTGTGTGTGTGTGTGTGTGTGTGTGTGTAACAAACTGCAAACATCCACACTGAAATAGTGTGGGAAGTTCGGAGCTAGCTGAAATTCACTGGTAAACTTTGGCCCTGTGCACCCATAGAAGGATGAAAATTCAGAGGGATGTTAAAATGCAGTATATCAGGGTCAGGTGTCTGGAGGCCTTTGTGTGTCCAGTTGTTGGATTCATTTGTGGGTTTTAACCTGTATTCACCGGTGCATAGTTGGATTGAATTTAGGCGGATAGCTTGGACACTCATAATCTTGGCTTCTTCACCTGCATGATGGAGATCCCAGTAGGACACTCCTTATGGTGTTGTGACAATCCATAAAACGCCTAGTGTGGTAATTAGCACATAGTAGGAGTTCATTAAAGATTCATTTGTTGTTTTAAGTTCTTTCCACTTCCCCTTTAAAATACTAATACTGCATTGGAACTTTCTAACATAAGATCTTTAAAATTACTGACATAAAATATCTTTGCTATGGAGGATTTTAGTGGGGTTTATGGCAAATATGATACCCAGAGAGGTAGCTAGGTGTGTTTTCTCATCATCAGTTTTCTTCTCTTTTTGGCCAGACTTCCCCTGTCTTTATTGAGATACAATTGACATATGACATTGTGCACATTTAAGAGTACAATGTGATGGTTTGATATACATATATATTATAAAAGGATAACTTCATAAGGTTAACGCCTCGCATAGTTATCATTTTTAATTGTTGTTATAAACTTTAAGATTTACTCTCCTAGCAACGTTCAAGCATACAATATAGTATTAGTAACCTTCCTCACCATACTGTAGATCAGATCTTCAGAACTTGGTCGTCTTACAACTGGAAGTCTCTATTTCTGTGAGTTCAGTTTTTTTAGATTCCACATATAAGTGAGATCAGATGGTATTTGTCTCTGTCTTTCCTAGTTACCTTAGAATAGTGTCCTCCAGGTTCATCCATGCTGTCTCAAAGGCAAGATTTCTTTCTTTTTTATGCCTGAAAAATATTCAGTGGTGTGTGTGTGGGTGTATTTGTATTTTTACGTTTTCTTTATCCATCCATTCATTGACAGATGCTTCAGATGTTTCCTTATCTTGGCTATCATAAAAAATGTTTCATTGAACGGGAGGTTGCAGATATCTCTTTGAGACAGTGATTCCTTTCCTTTGGCTATATACTCAGAAATAGAGTTGATATTTTTAATGGTAATTATATTTTTAATTTTTTAGTCCTATTAATTTTTAGAAGAACTAAAACAGTACCTAAAGAATACTTAAAAGAGTACTAAAACACAGTGGACAGTACTACAACAGTGCCAAGGGACAGTGCCAAGGTGGGGGACAGGTCACTATAAGTGAATTCTCATCATGTGCTCAATTGCAAGACACCACTCAGTCTCAGGGGCCAATAACAAAGGGTTTTGTTTAACAAACAGGAGATTAGGGAAAAGGAAAGCATTTCTAAGGCCACAAGTGGCCAGCTGTCTCACCCCAGATGTCCCAGTGTCCACAGTGTCCAGTAGTTCCAAACAAAGGCTGCTCATATGAGATGGTGCAGGCCCAGAGCTGATGGCACACTGGTCAATAGTGAACTAGAGTCCAAGTACAATGGCAGCTGGAGGTGTTCACAGGTGGGGCTGCTGAGGTAACACTGCAGCAGCCCACAGCAACAGTCTAAAGGCCAGGCTGGACAATCTCAGATGCCAGACTGGGCCTGCGACAGACTCAACAGCACCAATAGACTATGCTAGAGAACCAGAGGCAGTGGACAGCTAACGGTGGCCATAGAGTGATGCCAGTCAGCACTGGTCACCAAGAGGCAGTATCAGAGACACCAATGCTACAGCTCTTTGTGAACTATTGTTATGAACCAATAGCCAACAGCTCTTTGAGACACTGGGCCAAGGCTGATGGTGCTCCTTGAAGGTGATGTCAGAGGTGGGACTGGAGGCAGGTACTGGGTCTATGGAGATTTGGAGTTCTGGAAGTCTGAAATTATACAGAGGTCTACAGAGGTCTGCTGAGTGCTTCTCTCTTCCGAGGCTGGCTGTTGACTGACTGGCACTTATTTCCTTCTTTTGAGTCCCCACTGTACAGACTAATTGGACTGTTTTTCATCCTAAGCATCTGATTCGTCTGGTTAGCACCAATCAGCTTGCTTCCATTTTCAATCTGCATAATTATCTCCAGGCCTTGAATGACAGCTGGAGACCTTGAACCTGATTGGTCCATTTAGGTCAAACCTGATTGGTTCATTTAGCTCAAATCTGATTGGCCCATTTTTAACTCAAACCTTATGGCTCTGTTTACAATCTTGGCTCCAGATACAAAATGGGAAACTCTGGTGACTGCCCAGATTGACTTACAATGATGTGAGGAGAGGCTGGCTTGTGGGCTCCGGAGAGTCAAACCTGAGCTAGAACTGCCCCAGTGGGGCCCAGTGCTCCTTCCAGTAGCCCCAGGCCCGGAGCCATGGGGCTTGGGGTTTTCTTCCATTACTAGAGCTTTTGGGCGCCAGCTAGCAGGCTGCTTGCACTGGGGCTAGGGGAGTAGCTGGCTGAAACACAGCACCAACATGCCACAGCTGGCATGCCACACATTCAACCAGCAGGACCCAGCTAGGGGCCCTGAACCAGAACCACCCATACTATTTTTCATAGCAAATATACCAGCTTACATTCCCACCAACACAAGGGTTCCCTTTTACCCCCATCTTCACCAAAACTTGCTATTCCATCTTTTTCATGATAGCCTTTCTAACAGGGGTGAGGTGCTAGCTCCTTGTGGTTCTTATTTGCATTCTCAGATGATAGTGATATTGCACACCCTTTCATGTACCTGTAAGTCATATGAATATCTTCTTTGCAAAATGTCCATTCAGGTTCATTGTTTTTGGCTTCTTTTATACCGAGCTTTCCAGTTAACAAAGTTATTATTCTCCCACTAGTCTTCTTTGGTAGTTGTGTGCCTATAAAAGCAGTGTCTTTACTTTTTCCTTTGCTCAGTTCCTAGTTTGGTTATCATACCCAAATGCCTTTAGGGTGTTTCTCACCAGTTACTTGCTCTGTTAGGAATGCTGGGTGAACCCACTCAGCCTTAAAACCTAAGCATTCAAGCCAGCTTGAAATTGGCTTTCAGTTTTGCAAAAACAATTCACTCTCAGGTTCCAGGCACTGATGGAAGTGAATTTTAAATCATGGGTGTGACTGCTTGGCTATGATTGGGCTTTGTCAAATGGGAAAATACCAGAGTGATGCTGGCTTGAGCTAGTCCATGAATAAGTAGCACTTCTCCTTCTGTGCTTTTTATTGACAATGTCATGAGCTTTATTGCCTAAGTGTTAAAGCACAAGGCCAAAGTGGGAAATCATTTTACGTTCCATTGAGAGAGTGCTGTATTGCCAGACTATTTGCAGAGGGCAAAACAGGGCAGGTCACTGTGCAATATAAGTCCTAAAATTCTAGTTACAATCTTGTATTTCATTTTTTAAGGACCTGATCCTAAAATAATTGTAAAAAAAATCTTGCTACAATGTTTTTGGTTGTTGTTTTAACATATTGGAATTATGATAAAACTTAATGTAATAAAACAAATTGATTAGTAAGAAAAGGATGGTATTTGTGTAGGCAAAATAAGATAGTTTCATCTTGGAAGGATAGTATTTTTCATAGGATTACATAGCTAGCAAATCTTGGGGTTAGAAGGAAGCAATCATATATCTAAGTGACTCTGTATGTGATACCAGCCAAGTGATTACCCAGCTGATGTTTGGTTATATCCACTTCTAGAAACTCTTGTTTCCTTAGATAATTCATTATATCTGTACTGTGATCCATTAGAAATATATTCCTTATGTTAAACCTCAATTGGTCTGGGTATATCTCACATCCACTCTTAATCCCATAGGACAAATCAGAATTAACTCACCTTTCTTCTACCTGACAATCTGTAAAACATTTGAAAACAGCTTCAGTCTTTTTTCCTGTCTTTTTCTGCTTTCCATGCTAGGCTTCCCTAGTCTTCAGTTTCCTATATGCCATCCATTTACTTTTTCCTGGTACTGCTGAATTTGATCCTCTTTCCTTGTAAAGAGAAGCATCCAGAAGTGAATAAAACATGATAGATATTGCATGATAGCGTGCCTTAATGAATTAAGATTTTATGTCATGCGCTTTTATTAATGTGTGTCAGGAGAATACACTTCCATGATTTATTACATAGTCCATGATGGATTTATTTATTTGGTTATGCATGCTGTACCTTGATAAAAATAAAAATAGTCTCTGAAAAATACATTAAGATAAAGATAAAACAATTTGTTAGGAAGAACTCAGGTCAAAAGATAACTGGAAGTAAAAAAAAATAAGATAATGTCAAGGGCAAGAGTAAGATTAATACCCAAAATATATGTCAGATACCCAGCTCCCGGATTTCACAGCCCAAAGTGTTAACTCTAACCAGTTATATGATTCACAGTCTCCAAAAGATAAATGCAACCCCAGTACTTAAGAAAAGGATAACCATTTCTGGTACTGAGATACTGCTTTCCTGGCTCCATGTGAAAAGGGCATGGTATAACATGGTTTGAGATACTATTTACAAAATGTCTTTTCGATATACAGTTCTATGAATTTAAATAAACTTATATACCCATATAACCACCATCTCAATAAATATATAAATCCTTCCATTGCCCCCAAGAAATTCCTCAGACCCTTTGAGCCAGTTCTCTCACCTCTTTCACACAGTAGCCATTGATCTAATCTTACTTCCTGAGTTTTATCTTTTCTATGCAGCCATATAAATAGAAGCACACAGTACTTAACCTTTTGGTCTGACTTCTTTCTTTCATTCAGCACAAAGCTTCTGAGATTTGTCCATGTTGTAGTGTGTATCAGTCATGGACCACTTTTTAATTGCATGGTGGTATACCAGTGTTATACTTATACCCACTGGTTTATCCCTTTATTGGTAGTGGACTCTGGGTTGCTCTCAGCTTGAAAGTACACAATCTTGACTAGGAGTCCATCCTTCTTTTCCTCAGAAAGAGGAACAAGGAAGATCCTCTAGGATTGTAAATATCAAGTTATCTTTGCAAAATTACTTAGAGATCACTCAATGGAGTGCTTCTGGTACTCCATTTTATGTCACAAAATATGAGTGCAATAATATTTAATTGGGAAATATTTTAAGTACTTATTATCATATATCCGCTTTAAACTTTAAGCAATGTGGTTTTGGTTATGGATCTAATATTTGAGAAATGGACTTCTAGGAAATGGAGGAGGTAATGGGCTTATATAGGAAGTTAGCTGTAAACTATTTAAATGCATCTAATGTTTGCTGTTATTTTATAGTACTAGCCTGAAGCCTTCTTTCTAGAATGAATTCAATGTCTGTTAAAGCTACCTCTAAGTTATCCTGATAAAATCATGTTGTTGTCTGCAAATGAGAGGAAGTTTCTAGTTTTCTTTTGTAGAAGGTTGAGGAAAGGGTGCACAAACAAAGGATTGGGCTTTTCCAAAAGTAGTATCTAAGCAGTTAAAGGCATACTTGTAGAAAAATGTGAGCCAGAGACATTTCTGACTGAAAGCCAAATTTAAATCCTCAGATACGACTTTATTGTACTGGTATCTCTCAAGGTTACTAGAATATTGAGTAAGTGTTGAGTTGGTGAGATCTTTGCCCATCTCTTCTGATTTCACGTTGTTAACCCTATCAGGGTTTGTCTTTTTTTTTTTTTTCTTTTTTTTGCTCCTCTAATCCCTGACAGATCTGGCACTAGAAGGGAGAGATCCACATTTGTTATGACATACTAATGACAAAACTGGTTTTAATTTTTCAGCAATTTGTATGTAGATGAAGACAGACCTTTCTCAAGGCACCCAAAGGAGGATCCTAAAAGGTCCCCAGATAATGAAAGGGTTCTAGTGGAATTTCAAATCTTCCTAGTCAATTTCATGGTTTTAAGCACCCTTTTCTTACAATGTAACAAGTTAAAATGAAAGGAAATAATTCATTTTTATGTCATCTGGAATATATTGGTAGCAAATACAAAGGGACTGAATATAACTTGGTCTTAGGCCACTGTCCCCAACATGGAACCAGTATTAGTAGGGAGGTATGTTATGTGTGATTTGCCTCTGCTGACATTCATTTCTGTGCATATGTGAGTGAAGTCAGTTTATTCCTATAACTTTCTTCTCTGTCACTTGCATTTTGTTTTTAAGAGGAGTGCAATAATGAGAAAACAGAATGTACCTAAATACAAGTGAAGAGGCTTTAATGAAGAGGCTGTTTATATAGTAAAGGCAGGTTAAAAAAACAAACAAAAGATTCTGAGACTCCCTGAGACTATTATAGCTAGACAACGTTCCTATCCACAAGGACTGAAGCGAAGGGTTCCTGGAAACTCATTAAAACTGGAAGAGGTACCACCCAATGGGAACTGCGGTCACAGAGGGACACAACCACTGCAGAGTAGCACAGCCCTGTCAGGAAGCAGGCAGGGGAGAAAGAACCTGACCTCTCTTCTCCTGCTTTCAAATCTCCTGCTATTGCCTCCCCTTGGAGCCAGAAGCCAGTAGCAAGGTTGTCTAGATGCAACCTACAGGAATCAGCTTCCCGGGGCCCATGGCAGAGAGATGAAGAGAATGGATTGGGGGAGGGAAAATGGAGAATTGTCAGCACACATTTTCATATCCTCCCCTGTCCCTTTTATAACAAGGAGAGAAAGGCATTTGAGGATTCATGCAACAGTACCCTTGGGAGTATGGGACAAATGTGAACATAATCTACTAAGTGCTTTATGGCAGCAAAGCGATTGGGAATTACTGGCCCATGAGGCTGACTCCCAAGGTAGAAATGTCAGTAACATTTTCCTCAGATATATCTCACATGCTATCATTGAGCACAACTTGGTTCTATTTATAAATACATTTGGTAGGCAAATTTCTATTAAAATTTAAGTATCTGTCTTTAGAAGAGAGGTCCCTGGGGAAAGTAAGCTCTGATTTTTTTGTTTGTCTTCTTTGCCATTGAATACTCAGCATCTAGCACAGGGCTTGAAATTGTGAATGAATGAAATGAATGAATGAAGGGAAAGTGATCTTTGTGCCCTTTAAATAGTCTAGGTATGGAGTCATCGGACACCTTCCAATTTAGAGATCTTGTTAGTGACTTTGCTCACTATTCAAAACTCTTCAAAAATAAAGTATTTTAATTTCATGACCAGATAGCAATGTAAGTGTTTACATCTTGGTGGTAAAGTGGGGGGTGGGGGTGGGGCAATGTAACTCAGACACATCATGTTCGGTTTGCCAAGGAATGGAAGAAATCAGGACTGGAAATAGATTCTGTCCCTATGAGCTATGGAGTTTGACATGGTCATTTTGTGATGACAAAGGTGGCAGTAGGGTGACAATCCACATTAGCTTTGCTGAAAATATTCTCCACAATACCTCTCTACCCCCCAAATTTGGAAATATAGAATGTCAAAAACCTGGAATGTGTAGTGAAATCCTAACTCCTAGACTCTCCTATATATATAATAACAAAACTTGTCAGAAAAATTGGTGTGCCTCTATTCTTTATGTTCTAGAAAAAGATTTTTAGTCATTTTTGTTGACATTCTGAGGATGCTACTACTTGATTAAAAGGGATGGGTGGAGGAAAGGGCAATGATTCCAGGTATTATTTGCCCTGATTTGTGATAATGCCATGGTCTCTAATCATGTGTTTGGCTTTGGATGGTCTATGCTCATCTCTTATGACTTATAAGTACCCCAAAGAGAACTGTCTGATGGCTTGGCCCTGCAGGTGACCCATTAGAGAAAAAGCCCA
This sequence comes from Scalopus aquaticus, assembly GCA_004024925.1. Lineage (NCBI taxonomy): Eukaryota > Metazoa > Chordata > Mammalia > Eulipotyphla > Talpidae > Scalopus > Scalopus aquaticus. The sequence continues at coordinate 132,737 of PVIJ01002130.1, forward strand.
ATCTGAGAGGTCAGACACCATATAGGAAAGTGGTCTGAGGGGCTCCTCTCTCAGTCAGGAAAAACAATAGGCAATGTCTATGATGAAGCTGAATCAGAGACACAGCCTGTCAGGGTAGGAGTGATGGTTAGCTCCCATGGTAGGGAGGAGCTGCCCTTCTCTGGGTCTTCAGGACAAGCCACCACAAAGTATGGCTGCTGCCGCTGTGATCAGCTGGACAGGGTGAGCAAGTTGTCCAGAAATGTGCTCTGTCCTTTCTTGGGGACCAGTGATGGGATCAGAGGACCAGACTCTGTGGCTTCATCCCTCCAGGGAACTTCCCTGTGGGAAGACTATCCACAGGGGTCTCACTAGGTTGTTGTGTCACTATGATGATAGGGAACTGGAAGAAACCAAGAACCAAGATCTTCTTGAGAAGGGAGTAAATCAAACTAACAATAACATTTCAGATAGGCCAGGATTAGGTCAAGGTGAGAAGCCCAAGTCTTGGCCCACTAGTGTCCATTGTTTAATTATAAAAATAGTGAGGAAATAAATGGTGGTATACAGTTATACATCACTTAACACCATTTCAGTCACCAACAGACAGCTGTATGATGGTGGTGCCTGTGGATAGTGTGGGTGTTTATATGCTGTGCTATCTAGGTTTGTGTAATTTTAGTCTTTAACATTCACACAATGATACATTGCTCAGACTGCATCCCTGTCCTTAAGTGGTATGTGACTATACTCATGCCCTGAAATATTATACAGCCAGGAAGAGGAAAAACTACTATAGCAGGGCTAGTGTACCTTGACACAAACAGCAATCAATATAACGTCAGTACACTTCCCAATCAAAGTCCAAATATACTATATTAGATTAAAAGGATTCCCAGTTTTAAAATGAAAACACTTCTATTCCCCCCCGCCTTTTCAAAAAATCAACAACAAAGAATCAACTAGCTCATTTCTGCCTTATTCACCCCCTGGAAATAACGTTCATATGTCTGAGGAGTGAAGTTACTTAATGTGGAGAGCGTCTTAAGTTTGCTATGATTGGTAAAGCTGACAGTAGGCTGAGGGCTCTGCAATGAGGTGGAGAAGGGATGTCAAGGTTTGGCAGCCATGTCTTTCTGGGGCTCGAGTTTTTGTAGGGTGAAGTAATCCATTCCTGAGTTTCTTACTCAAAAGTCTGTCTTTGTTTTGTTTTTCAAAGCCTATTTTACTTTCTTCTTTGCTTTTATATCCGATTTCTTCATGTTTTCATCTTTCCAGAATCAATAATGATAAATTTTCTTGCAGTTAAGAAAAGTATTAGGTTTAACCATGAATCAAAGAGTCACCATCCCACCCACCTCCCATCAACCTTACCAAAGGGAGTAAATCAAAATTCTTTCACAGAAAATGAAAGAGGATTGTCAGTCAAGGCGAGAGCAGCTGCTAGATGATGGGGGTGTCCAGATCATGGTTTTCACTCTGATAAAAACAAATGATTAATTTCAGGGTCTCTCTGAGTTTCTCATTTAATTTTCCCTTCTCTGCACCAATTTATAAAGCTCCCATGAAGGGGGATGAAGGTAACACCTATCAAAAAACAAAATCTAAATGCTCCTGGTTCACCATGTCTGGATTGCTAAATTCAATCAAGACTTTTGCTGCTCCTTCCCCATAGCCCTCACCTGTGTTCCAATCACCCCATCTATCCCAAAAGGGGCTCTTTTCTATTCAAATTCCAGAAATGTGGACTGTTCAGTCTCCACTTTCTGCATTGAGGGCTTTCAGTGACAGCCTGCTCAGGTCATCCAGAACCCCCCGGGTGCCAGGCTGCACAGCTGCCTTTCCTTCTTGGGCACCCAGGACTTTCTGAAATGTGTTCTATTTCTGACCTTCCTCTGGGTCACCCAGCAGCTTGGCCTTAAGTGCATCGTAGGTTAGTTATACTGGACTCAGTCCCTAGCTGGCTGTCTCTTTTGAGTTCCAGAGCATCATGGGCGCATGGAGCCCAGGCACTCTCAAGGCATCCCATAGATGGATCCTGTCTTTACTGTGGAGAGTGTTTGAATCTAAGCACAACAATGTGGCTTGTTCCATTTCCCATTCAAAACAGTGGGGGAAATTCCCATTTTGGGGTCCAACAGATCTGGGTTTGAACCCACCTGTGCCTTTACTATGTAATTTCTAAATTCACTGACTTACAGTCCTCACTTACAAAGTAGAAATCATCTTTACTCTACTGAGCATTTTGAGACTTAAGGACAAGAACATCCTTAAAATATTCATGGACTTCTCCCTGTCCACTGTATGGTTCTGTCAGGATAGAAACATGTCAAGACAATTCTCATCCTAAAAAACAACAAATGAAACTGTTCACCCCCTGTTTCTTTCAGCCTGTATCCCATTCTCCTTCTCCCATCTATGAATGACTCTGCAAGTATTAGTGTATACGCAGTGCCATCATTTCTCTTTTCACATTGACTCCTGGATCCACTTAGACTGGCAAGATTACTGTTGCTACAGCTCCATAAACAGCTCCAGTCAAGTTCACTGATGACCTCTGTGTTGCTCAATCAAGTCTCAATCCATGTCTTAGCCACTCAGCAACCTGAGCACAGTCAGACAGAACCCCTTACCCCCACCCTGAACTGCTCCTTCACTTGATGTTCTGCTCTCTCCATCAGCTTCTTTTCTGTCTCTTTGCTGAGTCCTCCTCATCCCTTGCTTGCTAAACTCTGGAGGACCCTGACTCCTCCTTTCTCTGGGCCCATCTCACTGTGGACCTTACCCACAGCCACAGATTAAATACTTCTGTAGGCTGAAGGATTCCAAAGCTATACATCCAGATGTTTCCCCTGGACTCTGGATGCCAATCCATTCTTGCTTGGATGTTACCAATTTGTCTCTCACACACGATATCCAACCCACCAACAAGTTCTATCAAACAAATCTAGAATCTGGCCACTGATTCTTCTCTCCTCCAGGCCCAAATCACCATTGTTTCTTGCCTGAATTTCTCTTATAACTGAGATGATATTGGTTTATAGCACTGTATGCTTTAGGGAAACAGGTTTGCACTTCTTTAAATGTATTTTATCACGCCACCCCCTCCACCATAGTTCATGGGGTGGGCCTGTCTTCCATTTTCTCCCACTACCCCTCTTGCCCTTTGGTGACCTCAATTCTGTTGTCACAATCCAAGGGTTATTTTCATTTTGTCTTGTCTGTGCATTTGTTTTGTTTTCTTTATAGTCTATGTGAGTGAAGTCATCTTAGTGTTTGTCTTTCTCCTTCTGACTTATTTCACTAAGCATCACCCCCTCCAATCCCCTCCACATCGCAAATGACAGGATTTCTTTTTTGTTTTACTAGCTCAGTACTATGTCGCTGTGCATCTGTACCGTGACTTCATTATCCACACTTCTGTCGCTGGACACTTTTGCTTCTGCCCTTCTCTAACTCCCTTCATCAAAACAACCAATTATCATGTTACAGTGTCAAAGAGACCGTGTCACTCTTTTCTGCCCCTTTGAGTCTTTAAAAGCTGATTCCTTCCCTGGTGTGCCTCTATAACCTTTCCTTCCACTGTCCCCACTCTGCTGCAGCCACACGCACTCCCCGGCTCTTCCTCCAGCACGTTCCTGCCTCAGGGCCGTAGCACTGTGGTCTCCTCTAGTTGGGAAATCTCCCCCAAATACCTAGGAATTCATTTCCTTGCTCTCTTCAGGTCTCTGCCTGGCTGGGCAGGTCTTTGTTGACCGCACTGTATAAAGTGGCCTCGTTTCCCCAAGTTCCCCTCATCTGCTCCTTGCTTATACTCCTTGTTTGCTCCTTAGCACTTTTCATATTCTTTTGTAAAATACAATTGCTTTTTATTAGTTTATTGTCTGCCTCCCCTCATTGAAAGATAAGCTCATTCAACAAGTTATGAAATCTGTGGACTCAGTTTCATTTTTTAATGAAGTGAGTTAAAAAGCCCATTTTTTTTGCCACCGCCCCAGAACCCTGTAAGAAAGAGACATGTTAATAGGTCTAGAAATGCACTGAAAATATTTGAAAGTGTTGAAGTGAATTATCAATTCTGTCATCATCATTATTAATAAAGAAGATTCCTGCTTCTACTCTCCTTGAATTCCTGCCTATGGGACTGTTTTTCCTTCTCCCTACAATTAGGGAGGAAACCCAGGTCTCTCCTCAAATCCCCACACACAGACAAAGAGCTCATGTTGCCAGGGAGCAGGATGAGTGAACAGGAGTAAGCCATGTGTGTTTAAAAGCCTTAATTTCCAAAAATTGCCCCAAATGAGGTATTTATATTATCTCCTCTGCCTTGACTCTTGGAGTGGATAAGATCAAAAGAAATAATAGAAAAGCAAGTGTTTGATCTGCACAAAAGCAAAGTTGCAGATTGCTGATGCCAACACCTTCTGTTTGTATAACCTAAAACCTCAGGCAAGTTATTTTATGTGACTCATCTCCTCAAGTGTAAAGCAAGGTGGTAATAGGACCTGTCTCCTGGGGTCATGGTGTGATTAACTGCAAAGCACTTTGAACAGTAGTTGGCTAATAATTGTTACTTATCTTTACTGTTATTTTAGTATTGTTAGTATTTGTAAAGCATAAAACAAGTGCAAAAAAATTAGCGTTTTTCATTATTGTGTATTCTTTCTAACTGGGGCCAGTAAAATGTGGTGAAGAGGATTAGGGTGACTTCATTTACACACCTATCTGTTGAACCTGAGCTACCCACTAAAAACATTTTAAAGAGATGTTTAATTAATGACCAAAATCAAACACGTATATAAAGACCTTTCTCTCTGTCTTTCAGAATTATTTTGATGTCCTCTGATAACTCTCTTAGGAAAGAATAAATGGCAGGAATCAGAAGATTCAGAAATTCTTTTATGTAAAGTGAGTGATAATAGGAAGGTTGTGTCTGCCTAAGCTTACTCTTACTCATTTGCACCCAGACTGTGATTAGAACTGTGGGTTTCATGGGGATCTTTCTCAGGGGGATTTGGGCTGTGGGTTAGCTCTTTAAAGTCATTTTAATAAGTCACCTCCCTTCCTTGAGTCTTAGTTTCCATGCTATAAATTTAAGAGTAATAGTTACCCTAAAAATAATGGCAGTCACTGTCCAATCCCATCTTATCCTAAAGTAATTATGAATTAATGGTAGTTGTTCCAATAAATCAGGTTTTCTCCCATCTCTGGACCTGGGTTATCTATTTTTTTTTTTTGACATTGACAACCCATCTTGCCTGACTAGCTCCTTCCTCTCTTAAGACTGTCCCCAGCTGTCAATTCCTCTGGGAAAGGGGTCCCTTCTATGTGCTCCTATAGAAACATAATCTCACTCCATCAGAGTACTTACCACTTGATGTGGAAATTGCCTCTGTACTTGTTAGACTCTATCATAAAACTACAAACTCTGCTAACCATTGAACTCCCAGTACCAGCACCCAGGACATTGCCTAACACATAGAAGATATTTAGTATATGGTTACTTCTCAGGAAATTTTATTTAAAGTTATTGAAAACACATTATATACATCTTGAAAGAACTACTATGCAGATAAAATATCATAACATAAATAAAAATATGTTAGGGAGAACTATGAAAAGAATATAGATGAAAGATGAACTAGACCTTTCAGAAAAGCTTTGGCACATACAAAGGAGAAGAGATAATTGCATCTTTCTCCTACCAATGATTCAGCCATCATTGACCTAGAGTCATCATTTTACCCCTTTAAAACGATAGACCCATTCTCTTAACACACTATGTGTTGATATTATCTACTTAAAACAGTGCAGGCCATAGCATGAGCAGAACACAATGGTGGAGGAGATAAGGTATGGACAGCGAAAGTCAAGATAAAAAAGCTACGCAGAGGCATATGAAAGCTTAGAGGGAGGTGGCTTCCTACCACTAGAGGAATCAGAAAAAAAAAAAAACAAACTATGGAGATGACTTGAGGGAGGAGTAGAATCTGGACAGGTCCGGAAGGGCTTTGAGTATGAAGAGAAGAAGGATGCAGGGAAATCACAGTGCTGAGCTGACAAAAGCATGATGGGAGCTCGATTTCAAAAGAATGATCTTGTGCGTTGTGCATTATGGACCAGTCCAGAGCGTGGAGCATCATTCAAGGTGTTCCTGTCATAGTCTGGATGAGGGCTGAGTGTGTGTCCTGGAGATGGAGGGTAGAGGGTAAAAGGCACAGACCTTGTGGAGGAATAAACGGTTGTGGTTACAGGTGGGAAGCCACTGAGTGGACGGTGAAGCCTCAGGGTGGAGCCAAGAATATGAGGGTGCTGAGCATGAAGGTTGCTTGGCTCGGGAATGCAGTGCCAAGTGGCTTCTGATTTCTTCAGTTTAGCAGTTGCAATCGGCGTATCCAACTAAACACATCAGTGACTTGATTGAGACACAAAGAGCAAGCTGTTGGAATGGGGAGGCTGTTCATTTTTCATGCTTTAGTGAGCAAATGTTTCCCTTTGAGATGCCCCAGCGAGCAGACTCCATTCTAGGGTGGTCCTGCCCTGGTTCTCACTTTGCAATCAGTGGCTGCATCTGTTAGTTTGTGCAAGTGATTGATGGGTTGTGTCTGCCTTCCTCCCAGGGGACTTGGAAAGGGTGACAGAGGAGTCTGTGTCAGTGTTTGACAACTAGAGCACAGAAAACACCCGAGAAGGAAGAAGATCCACAATTGTTCAAATCAATTGAATGCATTTCAAAGTCAAATGCTTTGATTTCAAATTCTGGCTCAGGGTGAACCAATCAGAACAAACCAGCGAGCCAAAGCTGTTGGCTTCTCTGGTTATTATCTGTGTGGTCCTTGTATGGAATGTGACACCTTCAAGTCCAAAGAGTATATTTTGAGACCATATAACAAGCCAGACTCCTCACTTAGTTCTCTCAGAAACTGGAAAGCTTTATTTCTGTTATTTACTTCTTTGCTGGAATGAAGTGTTTCCTGAAACTACCCAGTGCTAGAGTGCTTTGATCAAATTCCAGCATGCCATCCCAAAAAAGGTATGTCATGCCTTAAGGGCAGCCACTGTGGTTGGTTGGTCGCCATTTAGCAGAGTAGTTAAATCCATAGTGTTAAGAGCCTACTATGCTCCAGGCAGGTTTCAGGCACCTGCAATCAATGAGTGAGAGGAGGGAACAGAGAAGAAACAAATAAAGAAATGTCTACTAGTAAGTGTTAAGGTAAAAATAAAACAGAGTATAAGAATAGAAACAAGGGCCAATGAATGACTTGTCCAGGACAGGTTTCTTGAAGCAGGTAAAATAGTTGAAAAGAACCATTTGGGGAGGGTGGAGCAGACTTTATGAGCTGTGGGAATGGCATTCTGTGCAGAAGGAACAGCAAGTGTGAAGTCCCATTCCGGGAACAACGTGGCATGCACCAAGCAGCCAGAAAGCTGCTCTGACCAGAAAATGATGAGGCAGGCAGGTGGGCTGTGGGAGACTGGGCGGGGGGGAGGAGGGGGACACACAAGACTTTATTCTCTCTGTGGTGGGAAGCTGCTGTGAATTCAAACAGGGGCGTGTCCTGATTGGATTCGTGATTTCAAGAACTGGCTCTGGTGGCTCTGTGGACCCAAAACATAAAGCTCCCTTTCTGGAGAGTCGGGGATCAGCTTCCTTCCTCTGCCTATCCTATTTATGGCCAGTCCTTCAGCATAGGCCACTCTGTAAAAATGATACCAGAGGCATAGGAAACACCATTTGTAATGGAGTCCAGACGGCCAACTGGCATCTCAGAAGTGACGTAGATTTTGAAGACACGTCAAATTAATTTTCATTTGCCGCGTTCCCCACAGAGAAACCTTTGTTCCTTGGGCAGGGGGAACAGGCTACCTGGCACCCCTTACCCCACCTAGAGTGGAGTCCACGCAGGAGAACAGCCCCCCTCTGCAGACATTTGCCCCTTGCCTAGACCCTTGCTGAGTCACCATAATGTCTACCATCTCCCTAAGGTGTGCCGACTCAACGCACCCCTTCTTTTCATGCTCCATTAACATGTTATTTGTGAGTCTGGCAGACATTACCTCCAGAACAAATCTGAGAGGCTGTTCCCCAGTGAATGTAATAGCACTTGAATCTGCCTTCATCCCCACCTCCCTTGAAAGGAGAACAGGAAATCACAGCCACAGCCTCCCTAAGAGGTGTCTGTGTCTGAAGCTACTTTTGTCTCTGTTACTTAAGTCACCACTGGCCTTCCTTTCTTCAGTCCAGGTGTCTTGCTTTTGGACTGCATTTCTTGAACTCATCCTGACATCTCGGAAATCCTCCTAAATAGAGAAGAAGCAAGAATATTTTGGTGACCCAGAGGAGGGGTTACGTGAGCCCAGAAGTGAAGATGGGCAGGTTCAGATGTATCATGGGAATAGAGAGGGAACAACACCTCCTGGGACACAGTAGTGGCTTCTAGAAAAGGCCAAGAATCATGGAAGCCTATCTATGTAGTGGGCTTAGAACAAATAACGTTTCAACAGCAAGAGGCTGGTAATACCGCCTGTCACCAAAAGACATGAATTTGAACAGGCAGGAATGTTCAGACCTGATAATTTTTCTGATCAAAACTGTCTTGTGGGAAGAGTATTATAAAGCAGCCTGATTTATGTGGAGAATTTTAGGGGAAAAAATAGCTCCAGTACAATTTCTTTCATTTTTGAGTCCAATAATATTTTCAGAAATTCCAAAACAGAGGATGGCACTGTATGGGGAGAGACTTGCTAGAGCTTTAATTCTTGGTCTAATTCTTACTGAGCGTATTAAACACCTTGCTTAATCTTTCTAATTATCAATCCATTGCTGTAAAATTGCCTTTAGTTGTTGGTGTGGCTGCAGTAACTGAGATATGGCCATAAAACTCCCATATGAGATTATTCTTTGTGGCTCCAGCACCCTGCTCCAGTTCCAGGTTCCTGCAAACTAGAAGTTTTCTCACCATCACCCACTGCACTGGATTCAAAACCAAGAGTCCCACTTCTACTATTTGGCCAGTTTTACCCCTATTCCTTAAAACCTATTTTCCATCTCAGGGATGGCGACGGTGGAGTGGGTTACCAAAAAAGTCTTGTAATGCTTGCCTCACTAAGAGGAATGGAAAAATTATGCGTTCTTATGAAAAGTTGTTGGAGCCCTCTGGATGTAAGATAACATAAATTCAGGCTACCTTTATCAGTGGCGCTATTTTTATATGGCTTGGGTTTTGTCACTCAAGGACTTTGGAAACACAAAAATAGAAATGTATGAAGTTTTCCTCATTTCCCCCTATTGGAGGACTTCTTTTCTTACGTAATTAAGCTAATTAAAAGAAAATGAACCCAGAGTCTGCGGTTTCCCCAGAGTCTACTATTTCCAAAAATGCTTTTGGAGCTCAAACTGCCTAATTTGTCTACAAAGCTGGCTATCAGACTCCGCCACAGGCCATCCCCAAAGCGGCCTCGCCTGCTTCTCCTCAGCAGTTCATCGGGGGATGTAGCTTGCAGAGGCCCCAGGGCTCCACCCCCTTCACTTTCTCTGAGCCTTTGGAGCACTTCCGGTCCATGCCATTTGTTTTTATGTTCACTGTATTCTGCGTGGCCTGGGAGCTTCACTGTGCTTTGAGTGTCGTGGCTACATCTAGTGTGGTCGCTTCTAAGGGAAGCCATAGTGTGCTTGCACCTCTGTTCTAAGGCTGCTGGGAGGCAGGTACCAAATCGGTAACGAATTTCTTCATGAACACAGTTGGAAGATAAGAGGGAGGGGAGCAAGTATTTGTACACTTAACAGATCGTCGACTTGGGACTTATTAGGTAATTAGTGAATTCATAATTAATAATTAACTAATTAAACAGAAATTAGTTTTTAAAAATAAGTTAATTAGACACAATAGGGAAATTATTGCATGAATTTACTCAGCAGACTTGGTCAACGCCAGACATGTCTTATAAATGAGATTTTGGTTTAGCTTTTCCTCAGAAGGATTGCTAACAGTTACTACTCAAGAAGGACTGGCATGTGTTCCTAGTCCCAAGGACTGGGTATGTGTTCCTCAGCTTTGGTCTGTTTTGAGGATCCAAAAACTCAGAGTGGAGGAGCGTGCACTGAAGTACTTGCCACAACCTTTTCCTTTTAAGTTTTCTATAATGATTGCAAAGGTGGAACAGAAAACAATGGCTTTGATCTTGTGGGATTCTCCATGGGATAAGTCTACAAAATTGGGGTTGAGGGATGCTAAGTCAGCCTGAACTCGAAGGGCCTTTACCCATGAAATTTTACCTCAAGGCAATTGCCAGCTCCTAAGCTGTAAAGTCAAAAGTTCAATGTATCTTTGTTTCTAAGCTAAGAGGATAAGTTCATCAGAGAATAAAATCAGAGATTGTTATTCTTACAGTCCTGGGAAGACAAAAAATGGCATTTGTTTAGGGTCTGCAGAGAAGGAGGAGCCCTAATGAACACCTCAGGCTTCCATTTGAGACACATGGCAAGAAATGGGGCCAAATGACCAAAATCAGTAAGAAGTATGGATAATGGAGACAGACCCAAAAGTGAGCCCAATCTGAGTTTTGAAGCCTGGCTATAAAATTACTATGAAGCAATATATGGAGAGCTGCTTACTAAAAACTTTAAAAAATTGGTTTTCAAAAATCAAACCAGGGCCTCCCCGGTGGTGCAGCAGTTAGGCGCTGCACTGTGGAGCTGTGGGCAGCCACGACGTGAGTTCGACCCTGGCGGGGGAAATTCCCACATGGTGCGGCAGACCTCTCCTGCCTCGCCTGCTGCTCCCCTCAGCAGTATTTTTCAGTCAATCTGCCTGTTCTGCTCCCCACTCTGTCTCTGGTGAACCCTCTTGCCACCCCACACCTCTGGTCTATACCCCAGCTTATATGCATAAATAAGTAAGATCTTTAAAAAAATAAGATAAAAAATCAAACCATAGATTTTGAAGCTCTGTGAACCTTAATCAGGATAAATACAAAGAAAATCACCCTTATGTATATTATAGTAAAATGATGAAAACCAGTGACAAAGAAAATAATCTAAAAAGCAGTCAAAGAAAAAAAGACATTATCTTCAAAGGAATGACAATGACTGACAGTTGACTTTTCAAAGAAATGATAGCAATCAGAAGACAACAAATGGAATCTTTAAAGTGCAAGAAGGAAAAAAATGCCATTATGAAAATCTATACCCCTAAAAAATATCCTTCAGAAATTAAGATGAGATAAAGACAATTTCAGACACAGAAACTAAGAGATTTTGTTGCTAGCAGATCTGAACTGAAAGAAATATTAGAATTCTTTTGGAAGGAGAAAACTAATCATTAATCTAAAAGGAAATACAGTGATTCAGGAAGGAATGAGGAGAACTAAAAAGGATGAAACTGTGGTAGATAAGTGGGTAAAACTAATGAATATTGAATGTTCAAAACAATTGATAAAATAACATATTGTAGGGTTTAAAATCTGCATAATTAAAAGCATGGTAACAATAGCACAAAAAGGAAAGGGTTAAAATGTTGTAAGGTTGCATTTTCTCAGAAGTGCTGAGTTAACTAATTCAAGATCATTTCCTTAACTCTAGGATTGAATTAGCAAGTTATATTTAAACCCAAATTTATCAGTAATTATATTAGCTTTAAGTGGACTAAATATTCTAATAAAAGCTAAAGATTTCAAACTGAAAAATAATCAAAATCCAACAGCATGCAACATTCAAGAGATGTGGTAATTATAAAAATGCAGAAACACTAAATGTAAAGACAGGAAAAAAGTGTACCTAGCAAATGTGAGCCAAAAGAAAAGTGGTGTAGTTCTATAGATATGAAGTGGACTTTAAGACAAGAGGCATTACTAGAGGTGAAAGCTCAGTTCAACAGAAAGATGTAGCAATGCACATAAATTTATTTATGTGCACCTAGTAACGTAGTTTCAAAATTCAGAAAATAAAAAATGACTCAGCTAAAAGGAGAGATAGTTATATGTCTAACTTCACACTTTTCAGTAAGCAGTAGAACTAATAGGTAGTTAAAGCATGAAGATACAGGAACTTAGAGCATCGTGAATAACAAATGTCACTTAATTGATATATAAATACTATTCATCCAACTGCAGAGTATACAGTGCTTTCAAGTGCATATTGGAACATTTACCAATGTAAACCATATGGTGGAATTTAGAGCAAGTCTCAACAAGTTTCAAAAGTGAGATGATAAAGTATGTTCTCTGGTTACAATGAAATCAACTTAGAAAACAAAATGAAAAGAGAAAATTTAAATCACCAATATTCTCCTGAATAAGCCATGGGTCAAACATAAACCACAAAAGAAGTAAAAATATTCTGAACTGAATGAAAATGAAAATGCGGTGTATCAAAATATGTGGGATCCATATATTCTACTTAAAGGCCATTTGTTTCTTTTTCTGTGAACTGTGAGCTTATATATTTCTATTAGTCATAAGTTTTATAAATTTGTAGGCACTTTTAATATAATAAGTAAATTAGTGCTTTTTATGTAATTTAAATTGCAACCTTTTCTGGTATGTCAGTTGATTTGCCAATTTAAAGACACAGCAAAAGATTTTATTCAATTATTTTATGTAATCAAATGTAGTAATCGTTATTTCATGGCTTCTGGATTTGGTATCATGGTTAGAAAATCCATCTCCACTCCATATTTTTTTAGTACTTTCATACATATAGGTAATATATGTAAATATACATGGTATTTACCTATGCATCCATGGAATTTATACTAATATATGGTATGAGTTATAGGTTTAATGTTTTCTTTCTCTAAGCGATGGTTCTTTTACCCCATTACCATTCTATTGATGCACATAAAAGTGGTTTCCAGGGTTTTACTATTACTAGCTCTTTGAAACAATTAACCCTGTATTTTTGCCATGTTATATGTACAAGCATAACTGAGGGATACATTAGAGGTGAACTTGCTGGGTGAATGAATGTATGGGTTTGTAATTTAAATCCCATGTCATGTCTATGAAGCATGATGCCTTACTCTGGCGAAATCTCCAGGGTAGGTTCAGGAAGGAAGCCAGCAGCCCATTTTGGGTCTCCCCTAAGCACCAGAAGATCTTCTTTGTATCCCAGTGTATTCTCTAGGGCCTGCAGTGGATCGTGTAAGATTGTAGACTGTGGGGCATCAACTCCAGTCCCATGTAGTATAACTTGGACAAGTTACTTCCTCCTCCTGCCTCATTTTCCTTATGATGAATTATCAGAACTCTTGTAACCATCATCTACAAGAATGATGTGTATTAATCCTGGGGTCACTGCTGCATCTGGTACCACAAAAGATATTACCTAATATTACTGATTCCTGGCCCGACTCACCCTTGTCTATCATTTTTGTAGCAAGAAACTGAACACTATACCTGCTGTACTCTGTCCTCTTACTACTTTATTAGAATTTTGCTGGAAATTATATTATTGTGTGTCCTTCTAACTTTCCACTTTAAATTCATTCATTCATGCAAGCATTGATTAAGTGCCACGTTTGGCTATGCTTTGCTCTTGTGCTGCTCCATGGCGATCTATCATTGTGTTACAGGGCAGGGAGAGGGAGACCCCCAGAACTCCCAAACCTGCCCGTTCTAAATAGGTTCTGCCATCCGCCGCATCAGGACAAAACATATAAGACCTTAAATGGAAAAGAAACTTTAATACAATTAGTGTGATAATACAGAAAAGACAAAGAATATAGTTTCTAAACTAAGCACCCAAAGTTACCGATCACTTCATGGGCAAAAGTCCACCCAAATGGGATTGGCCCAAGGCAAGGCCTGAAAGCCTGCCACGAGTCTAAAACAACTTTCGGCAGGGACCCATAGAAAAGGCTCAGAAACCATCAGACAATTCTGGGCACTAAAGAGCAAAATCAAAACCAAGATCAACGTTGCCATAATCAACCTCCCCACAGGTCTCTCACCCACATCTGTCTCAAACAGTCCAGGCCAGTGCAGCTTCTTTACATGTCTCTCTGCTCCCTGTGCTGCTTCTGGCTCCTTCCTGCTCCCTTTTCTTCCTTTCTCTCCTCTCTGTCTTCTTATCTCTCCTGCTCAGCTCCACCCTCCCTTGGGTGGGGCAGGGAACCTGGAACACTCCCTTTCCTGAGGACCACCCTCTTACACTTCCTCGTCAACTCTCCAAGGAGAGTATGTGCAGCCCACTCCTGTCCAGTGCTCCCTTCACAGGCCTCAGCTCTTCATCTCACCCCCTGACACCTGCTGTGATTATCAAGCCCCCAGTGGGAAGTGCTTGGAAGCCTCCATCAGCTGCCCTGCACTTATCCCTGCCCTTCCTATCACTGGCTTCACTTCACTTATTCACCTAATGTTTTGGAGCATCTTTTTTTATTTCCGGCACTTGCAGCGCCCTGAACATCATCAAATATCCCATCCTCATTGTGCCACATCTTTTTCTCAGGGCAGGACAGCTAATCCCATCCGGAAATTGTTGCTCTAGAAAGAAGGTACAGGGTTCTCAGCAGAGGGTAACGAGGAAGCCCCTTGGCCCCAGCACCAGAAAAGACTGCAGTGCCGCCCTCTGTTTCGCGCTGATTTTCTCTCTTGGGAACATTCCTGTTCTCTTTTTGCTTACCCACCCTTAGCCTACAAGTTCCAACTCAGATGTGCCTGATATGCCAACCCTTCCCTAAAGCCCCCAGGGGTCCTCTTGGAGTGTTGCAGAAACCTGTGTTGGAGAAATATAGACATGGATAAAGTAGGTGTGGTTCTTAGGGCAACCAGATCAGTGCAAGCATAGGCTCTGTTTCACTGGAATAGTGGTTGATGGACCCTGGAACTGTTTTCTTGAAAAAAAGCAGGTAAGAGGAAAACTTACCTCCATCTGTTTAAAGAACTACCTACTGAGGCTTGGAACTGGGGAATTTGGGCAATGCTTCTGGAAGGCAGACAGTAAGGGAGGAATACCTTGGAAAACAAGAGCAGCTGGCAGACAAGACCCAAAGGTGCACTCGGAGCCTTTGTTGCAGCCCCCCCCGCCCCTACGCTGAATGGGAGGGCCCGTGTCTTAGAGCCCAGAGCCCACACTGACCTCCCACTAGGGCCTCGGAAGAGCTGGAGGATAGCTCAGTGGCTCCTCTGGCTGTGTGCTCAGTGCCAGCAGAGGGAAGGAAAGCTCTATGCACATCTATTTTTAAGCAGTCAGATTTATGCAGCCAGGCCTAAGAGGCCCCGGGAAACTGTTTATTGTTAGATGAAACCTGTGGTTTCTGGAAGCCTTTCTCTAACTCAGCAGGCTGTGCCATTAGAGGCCTGACATGGTTTCTGGTCATGCAGAGAAGAACTGCCGGGGTATTATTTTAAGAAGCTTCCAACCCTCTGCACAACTTCACCCAGCACACCTGGGAGGCATATCTACTACTCTGACAAGTCAACACTCCCCACTTGCCAGCACTGTCAAAACGGGGCTGGGAGCAGGCTCAGTGAAGAGAAGAAGCTATCAAATGCACATGTCACCTGTCAATTGCTAGTGTCCCCAAACCTTTGTGAGGATGGGGAAATGAGTATCTTGATTTCACTCACTGCAAAAGGAGGGAGAAGGACAAGCAATGCCCGGATGCTGGACAGGAGGCTGTGTCTTCATTCATTCCTCTGCTGCTCTGATTCCTTCACCAGATGGCCCTGCTCCTGGCAGACAGACCTCTCCCTTCCTCTCCTGGGCCAAGACAGCCTTTTCTTTCTTTCACTCATACAAGTCATTTCAATTCTACCTCCTCCCTCTCCCCACCGCTGCTCTCTTTTTTCATTCCAACTTTCTCTGGTCTTAGACTAACTGAAACAATCCCTTTGCCAGATGGATACAAGTGTTAGCAGCCCCTGTCTAAGAGTTCTCCAGGAAAACCCCCACCTCTGCCTTGTCTCCAATCTTGCAGCTGGGGCATCTAGCCCAGACCCATAGGCAACAGCATCTAACTGGCGACCTTGGTTTATACCTCCCATGAGTACTGACAACCTTCCCCAGGATGTCCAGTCAATAGCATGTTTTCAGATATTAGAAGATAGAATAATTCTCATAGAATATGATCTTTTGGTGACAGTTCAACCTCATTTTAGGTGTCATGAGTACAATTTAAGATGGAGGTGTGAACTTCTGGAGCCCTATTTTGTCTGGCAAGCACGAGTTAAAATTTTGGGAACTGGTGGACAATGTTTTTAAATCAGGGAATTCCATAGAAAGCTCAAATGAACTGATACATGCCCCACGTGGCAACGCCTGATGAAGTTGAGCAGTAGCTGCAGCCTTTGGGCAGGCAGCATGTCTGGATTCCTCTGTCCCTGTCACCTTGATCGTTCTGCACCCACCCCAGTCTGGCCCTGGACTTGAACTCCTGCCACGACTCCAAGGTCAGTGATCATCAATACTGTTGTGAGCTTAGTACTGCGACTCGGCATATTTTACATTTACAAGTGAAGGAGCTTACGTTTTAGCTGGGAAAGAGAGGAATTAATGAGCAAGCATAAAACTTAGAAATACCCATGCAGCCAACCTGAGCATTCACTTAACACGTTGCACAGAGCTTTTATTGATTGCCAAGCAACTGTGATGCAGAGTTGAGTAAAACAGAAAATACCTGCCCACAAAAAGCTTGTAATATAATGGAGAAAATAAATAAGAATAAATAAGATAATAATAAATAAATAAATAAATAAACAATAATAAATAATAATGAATAAATAATAAGAAAATAAGAAAATAAATAAATAACCATTTCATTATAATATAGGTGCACAATCTAGAATTATCAGAAGAAGGAATTATAAATGGGGAAAAGCTCATGAGAATAACTTAACCCCTAGAATCTAATATTTACCCGCTATGATCAGGTAGGCCAAAAATTTCTAATTTATGTAGTTCGACAAGTTTTATTAGGGGATGTAGAACTCAGAGGATTTTTGGAAAAGTTTGACTTTGATGCTATGAGCAACATGTGGGGATTTGGCGTCCATGTTCAGAGGGATGTGAAAAAATTATTGCCAAGCCCAGGTACCAGAGTGATCTCAGTCTGAGGTGGCTGCTGTGGTTTCTCCTAGCGTCTCACTACCACACACTGACCCCTCTAGGCCCACACCAGGAACTGCAGGAATCCTTTCCCTTTATTGTCTCTCTAGCAGCCCTTCCTGAGAAAAGGTACATGAATTGAGAGGTAATAAATGCACAAGTGGCAAAAACAAAACAAAACAAAACAAAAAAACCCAAGCAGGATAAATATGAAAAACTCTCTATCTCTCTTTCTCTGTCACACACACACACACACACACACACACACACACACACACACACACACACGATACATCATTCAGATAAGAATCACAACAGACTTCTTGCCAAACTATGCAGACCAGAAAGCCAAGAAGTGACACATCTAAAATACAAGAAAAAAAAGTGGCAATCCAAAATTCTATGCCCAGTGGAAATATTTTTTTAAATTAAAGACAAAGTAATGATGACTATTCTAGACAAAAAGGGCCCTGAGAATTCATTACCAACGGACCTGACAAATGACATTCTTAGCACAGAATAAGTAAGATAATAAGAGGAATTTGAATCTACAGAAGGAAATGAAGATTTCCAGAAATAGTTGATGTATAGGGCAGAATTAATTTGATTTTTTAATTGCTTTAAAAATGGTTGTAAGGTATTATGTATTTGTAGCATACATAAAGTAAAAGATATGACAAACAATTGAATGAAAAATGGGAAGAGTCGGGAGAATACTATTTCCACATTGTTATATTATGTGTAACATGCGTATTACTTGAAAGTGACCCGGTAGCTAAATATAAGCATATTGGTCGTATGTCTTTCCATAAGGTGGATAATGGGTCAGTGGTGTTTATTCTATTCTATATATTTGCAAGTAATCTACATATATTCATTTGCATGTACTAATGATCATATTTAGAATTTTGAGGTTCTTTAATTTCATACCTCCTACCAAGAAAATGTATTCTGTGTCTGGAAAAACAGATTATGAGTTGGGATGGAAGGGTGAGTTCTACCAACTGCTGCAACAAAAACACTGAAATCCCAATGTTAGGCTGCAAGCCTCTGGTTGCAGCTCCATCAGAGGCAGTACTAACACTGGTGACTTACAAAAATCCAGGGCATTTGGGGTGGGGGAGATGATGTCTTTGCGATGCCCTAGAAAATGTGCATCTCTGTCTGGCTCTCCCCAGGAGGGATGTGAACAACGTTATGTGGACTATCTAGTTTTTCATAGAATCTGAAAATTATTTGAGAATATTTTCCCTGAGCCAGGTCATTGCTCTAAATCTTTTTGGCACCCAGGGGAAAAAACAACAACAAAACAATGAGCTAGCTCTGTATTTAAATTAGGTAATCACACTGTCTGCCCCTTGGAATCATAAGAAAAGCAGGGAAGTGTGTGGGCTGCAGATGGAATTGGCTTAATGAAGGACTTGGGATAATGGAGTGAGTCTTGTGTCTGGACGTTGCTTGAACGACATACCACTGAGGTTAATTGGATGAGTCGCACATTTTTTCACCTCCTTTAATCACAAGTGCAAGGGGGAGCCACCCTCTCTCCAAAAAAATCGCCTTCTTCCTTCCAGCTAGCTCAAGTTTGAAGCCATTGATTAGGTTTGCATTTTTACAGGGCCTGAGAGAACCAAACAACCAAATAAAACCACGTATCAACACCACACAGAAGCAATTGTTCTGAGGTTGACTGTGGGTGCTTCTGTCAGGGAGCAGATGTGTGCAGAGAGCGGCTGCTCTGTGTTTCCTGAGATGAAGTCCCTGAGGGCTGGGCTAGGCACAGCAGGCAGGGCTGGGCAGGGAATCTAGAAGGTGCTCCCAACAATTATCCATTTCTCTCAGACCTGGAAATTAAGTGGCAAAATTTGTTTGGATGTGCTGGCAAAAAAATGTGTGTGTATACATTAAATATACAGTTATCAGCTTAATGACTATATTGTTAACCATATATAATAAAATACACAGTTGACCCTTGAACATGGGTTTGAATTGCATGGATCCACGCATGTCTGGGTTATCTTTCTTTTTTTAAATTTATTTATTTGTATTTATATTTATTTATGCATCTGGGGTAGGCCAGAGGTATAGGGTGGTGAGAGAATTCACCAGAGACAGAATGGGGAGCAGAAGAGGCAGATCTACTGAAGTACACTACTGAGGGGAGCAGCGGGCGAGGCAGGAGAGGTCTGCCGCGCCATATGGGAAGCTCCCTGGCCAGGGGATCGAACTCATGTTGCAGTGGCTGCGGGTAGTTTCACAGTGCTGAGACTTAACGTGTTGTGCCATGAAGGAGGCCCATACATGGGTTTCCTTTACAAACAGACAACATAAGCTTGCAGTACTGATAAATCCATTACAATACTGAATATGTATTTTCTCTTCCTTATGGCTTTCTTAATAGCATTTTCTCTTGTTTAGCTAACTCTATTGTGACAGTGCACTATGCATTGCATGTAGCATACAAAATCTGTGTTTATGCTATCGGTAAGGCTTCCTTCAGGTCATCAGCAGTCTTTACTTTTCATTCGTTTATTCATTTCAGTAATATTTATTAAGCACATTGCATCAGACGGTACACAAGGCATTGAGTTATGGTAACAGGAGTTCTAGAGATAGACTGAGAGTGTGGAAATCCCAAGAGATGCTGAAGAAATAATCAAAAAAGGATATCCAATATCTTTTGGTAGTTGGGTTTTCTGAGGATCAGAGATTATGTTCAGATTTTCAACTGCACAGGTGCCCATGACCCCTGCATTGTTTGAGGGTCAACTGAACTGAATTATATGTGTTTACAAGTGCTACCACTGTAAGCAAAGGTGATAGGATACATGAAATTGTCACTAATTAGGCAAGTCCTGTTTATCTCAGTTTCAACTGATGACATTCATTCATTTGTTCAGGAGGTAGTTAACATGTTCCCTGTAGGTGTTAGCAGGGGACTCTATGCCAAGTTCTCCATACTCTGAGAGCAGAGTCCTATGCCAGTCTGTACAAATATGAGCCAGGTGTGACACTCAAATACTTCACAGTCTGTAGGAGAAACAGCAAAATAAATAATTAAAACAGAAACCCTCAGATTCTGTTACATCTCTTTCATTCACTCATACCACTTTCTCATTTTATAGTTTCTAATGATACTTTACTTGTCTATTTCCCTGGTCAGTGCCTGATGTCCCCTTGCACTGTAAGCTCCCCAAGGGCAGGACCACCTGTTTGGCCAACAATTTTGTCCCCAGTTCCCTGGCCGTACTAGCACCACTCAGTAAGAAGGTATTAAATGTTGCCTAGTGAAAATGTGCATGGACTATCGTGGGAGCAAAGCGGGCATTACCTAATTCAACTTGGGGGTCAAGGATGACCTTACAAAGGAGACAATGTTCATGTTGAGTCTTCAAAGATATGAGGTTTTCCAGGGGGGCAAAGTGAGCAAGAGTTTTCAAAATCAGGGATAGAACATAAGCCTCTGGCAACATGGAAAAGGCTATATCCATACCTGCTTTTAAAAGTCAACGGATTAAGACTCCTTTCCATTCTAACATAACCTTAACCCTAACATGACAGATAATTCTGCTTTCAAGACTTGATTTTGTAAAGTTTATTTTACAATCACTAAAGGGCATTGAGTTACTCTCAAGACAATTACCCTGTTCCTGATAAGATGTGCACTGAGATTGTTTTCTACTTTCTGCTGAAAACATTGTACATTATAACTGTACTATATCAGGCAATCTTTTTGTGCTGAGGTTGGAGTATCAGTAAACAAGAAGCTTTTTGAGATCCACTGTAAAGAAACTGTTGGAATGTTCAGGGAAGAACAAAGTTATGCAGTGTACAGCTTACAACTAATTCAGTTGGTACAGTAGATTCTTTACTGTTCACCAGCGATAATGAAAGGAGATTCTTAAAGCACATGGTATGTTAAGCAGATGTGCTTGATGAAACCACCTATGCAGAAAGTATATTTTATACTTGTACATCATCTATAAAAGATGCTAAGTAACATGTGTAAGGTCAAGGTGCTACTGATGGTCAAGTAAATAACTGAAGGAGACAAGATTTAAAACATACTGGGTCTTTCCTGAAGCCCACACCTTAATTTAAGGCTAGTATCGGTTTGCCTAATAATGCCATAGGTGATAAAGCTCACTTCACATACCTCAGGGCTCCCATTGTAGTTTGAGAGGAGTAGATACAAAACCACCAGGGTTTCCAAAACTGTTGGTGGTCCTTGGATCTTGTTCTGTAGGAAGTGCACAATGGGTATTATCTTCTTTGGGTAAACTAATTTGGCACATTTAAAATAGTTTGTTTTATTTTAAGGAATAATAGAACCTCTCATATGCTCATAAACATTGTGACTTTTCAAAGTGGAAAAGAACAAGTATTTACTTTGCAAACTTTTTTTTTTTGTTATTTTTATTTGTGTCTTTTACATTACTGTATATTCCCCGTAGGTTTCACACCACCAATTCACCCGTGAACCATCACCACAGTCCCCTGTGCTCCCCTCTCCCCTCTGTGAACCCCAATCCTCCCCCCTCTCTTGCTGGTTGACGCTCTTGTATTTCTTGATCATGAAGCACCTTTTTTATTTATCTTTTGTCCTCCTGGTGATCTTGATGCCTTTATGAGCTGGTTTCAAGAACACAAGTTGAGAAATAATGACATAGGCAATAAAGTTTACTTCATACACCTCAGGGGTCTCATTGTAGTTCAGCTTCAACTTGTTCTTCCTAAACCACTTGTAAGTTTATGTCATGTTCTCGTTATGTCCCAGGTTTTACAGTGTTTTCTATTCTCTCTGCCCCAAGTGTCCTTTCTTTACCCCATCACATTGGATCTTCTTGGAAAACCTCCCTGCCTTCATTGCTTTCCTGCTATCCCTGACTCCCAAGGCCAACATGGGTACTGGTTCTTCTTAAGCCCCAGTACCTCCTATCACTTAGAATTAATATTTTTTCTGCTTTCTGATAACCAATGGATGGCAACTGCATTGAGAGGAGAAGTTGTTTCTATTTATACAGCCCAACAGCATAAAGAAGACATTCAAGTCATGATGGATGGATGGATGGATGGATGGATGGATGGATGGATGGATGGATGGATAAATGAGTCAGTCAGCCTCACTGGTTTGGGAATATGTGGATTAGTTGAGTTTAAATAGCAGGACTAGAACTAGCTAGTGTAAAATTCACTGTCAAGCCTTTGAAATTTTACCTATAGGCAGTGTGAAGGGCTTAAAGGATTGTTTGAATAGAATGTTTTCAAGTGGTATTTAAGGAATATGAATGAGGGAAACCCAGTTTGAAGAGGTCTGTCAAGTTTTGCTGTGTCCATTTGTGATGGCAAACAGCCTTCATTGCTTATTTAAAGGTTTTGCTTTAGATGGATGATGAGATAAGAGTTTTAAATATATTTTATTCAATAAGTGGTTATCATGACAGATCACTGTAAGGGACACAAGTTAAAAATACATAGCTCTTGCTCTCTAAAGTCTCAGGGACTGTTCAAGATTAATCTAAGACACACACACACACACACACACACACTAAACTGTGGCAAAATATATGTTATATAGGAGACAAAAAGATGGAAAAACTAGAAAAACTATAGAAATTTCAAATGAGGTCTGAGATATCTCACAAAGTAGGGAAGACTTGAACATGCCTTAAGAGATGAATGGAAGTCCAACGGGGGCCCTCCCTCGTGACTATCAGCCAGTGCCCTTGGTCTAGGTGGTTTAAGCGAGCCTTCTCCCTTCTGTGACATGCATTTTCTGTGTGGCAAGGTCAGGGGTATCTTTGTCTCTCATACCTTTTTCAAGAATTTCAGACCTAGAGTTAACTCTCCCTGAATGTTTTTCCTTTCTAGTGCTTATTTGCAAAATCAAACAAAGGAATAAAAAACCTTGGCATGCCTCAGTTCTCCTTGTGAGAAGGTAGTCTCATCAGAAACCCCACGAGAGCTAATTTATTTTACTCATTTTACAGATAAAGAAACTTGAGGTTCAGAGGTATTAACATATTTGCTCCAATGTCAATCTTGGGTCAGTTCAAAATTTGAGAAGTCCTGGTTCAGATACTTCCTTTCAAAGGGAACAGTCCCTGAATAGCCCATCTGACAACCCTGGAGTATCTTTACCTAGACAAAGATGGTAAGGGGTACACAGTCCTCAGGTCTTCATGAAAATAATTTACTGAGGCTGCACACATGGGCATCTATGGTGTTTGAAAATTGGCAAGGATGGTTTGAGAGCATGTATTGGTCTCTCTGTGTATTATTGTCCTTGGTACTTGCACTATCCCTGGCTTCTAGCTGAGTCAGAAATTATTGGTGAGGAATCTAGAGCAAAATGAAGAATCAAAGAGAAGTAATCATTTTGCAACATGTGCCATCAACCCTAAATATATTTGTTCCTAAGTTAGGATTTTCAGATCCTGTGTTTTCCCACCTTTCCATCCCAGTCCCAGCTGTATGGTTGAGGTATGAGGGAATTTTAGTCCTTCTGCTTCTCTGAACTGGTGTTTTCCAAATTTCAGGAAAGCACCTTCTGTGTAAGCTCAATTTTGAGCAAGCTCTTGGCTGTGATGTCCATTATCTTTAGAGGAAATATTTTGGGTTTTGCCTTCTCCACTGGGGATAAAGTGGAAAACATGACTTTGACACCTGACTCCCTGGGTGAGGACCTTGCATTGGTCAGGACACCAGTTGTCCTCAGGCACTACCACTTCAGAGACTGCCCAAGATCCAGGGATAGAAACTCAGCAGC
The DNA here is from genome assembly GCA_004024925.1 of Scalopus aquaticus. Lineage (NCBI taxonomy): Eukaryota > Metazoa > Chordata > Mammalia > Eulipotyphla > Talpidae > Scalopus > Scalopus aquaticus. Next base: position 156,529 of record PVIJ01002130.1, read on the forward strand.
TGTTTAATGCTACCCCCAAGCCTTTCTTTTCTCTTCTGTCCTCTGTGTCTCTTAACCCTCCCTTGACCCCGAAAAAAATCCCATTTGCTTCAATGCTGTCTTTTGCTTGGCTTCAGGCAATTCACCATTTCTCTGGAGAAGGACTCTACATTTTCTCCCCCAGATCACCTCTCTTTTCCTGGATTGAGAATGCTTGGCTGACTACCAGATAAGATTGTACTTCTTGACTCGAGAGTCTCTTTCTTGTACTGCTGTCCCCCACAACCTTAATGAACACAATGCTTTGGGTCCTAAAACCCATCTCTGAGTGTGGCTCAGGTGTCACATAGGTTAAAAATAGCCCTTCCTTACTATTGATTTCCAGGGCAGTCCACTATGGAGATGATCTTGAGGTCTGCTGGGCTGGAGGAGCGAGGTGGAGGAACAGTGTGAGGAGAAGTGCCATTGCACTCTTGCTTGCATTCATCCCCCAAATCTGTTGAACCTGAGTGATCCTTTTAGCTACTAGACTTGTGTTACTGCCAGATTTGCACTGACAGCCCTGTTTCTGAGGGTTGGGAGGATGGGTCTGGAAGAGCTCAGTTCCTGGGAATGCAAGCAGTTTCCTTAAGGTAGTATCTTGGCCTCTGACCTGCTCCACATCTTGGTCAGATTGTTGCTTCT
>PVIJ01002130.1:157291-170871 GCA_004024925.1 Scalopus aquaticus
TCACTGAGTATGATCCCCTCTAATTCCATCCATGTCGCTGCAAATTGCATGTGTTTATCTTCTTTCCATGCTGAATAGTATTCCATTGTGTATATTTACCACATCTTCTGGATCCAATCATCTATTTTTGGACATCTGGGTTGCTTCCATACCTTTGCTATTGTGAACAGTGCTGCAATGAACATACGGGTGCATGTATTGCTTCTTATCTATACATTTTTTTGCGTGTAGTAGTTTAGCATCTGCCAGGCTTGTCCCTATTCCTGGATATTTAGTTTCAGAGACTTATGTGATTATTTGAGAGGGAGAAGTGAAAGGGAGGTAGAGCCTGTCAAAAACCTAATTGGTTCACTTTTTTTCAAAAGGAAGGACCATTGAGATAGCCCATTTATTTTCTCAATTCTAAGGAGGGAAGTGTTGCTTCGAGTTAATCGTTGATCAGTCTCTCATTGCACAGAAGAGCTTGAATCAATAGAGGGTAAGATGCAGGCCTATAATAGAGGTAGAGTTACCAAGAGGAGAAACTGAGGCCTTCTTTAAAGTGGTCCTGAGGAGCCCCAGCAGATCCCTAGTCCCTCTGGGAGTTTATCTCAACAACATACAGAAGAGATGCTGCCCCGGTGTCCTCTCAGTGCCCACTTCACGTGTAGTGTCCATTCTGCAGAAAGAAGCAGAGGCATCTTATGGGCTTCATTGTTAGGGAAACATTGTGGCAAGTTAAAGACTTCCACATCTGCCCCTAACCTGCTGCGATTTCAGATTGTCACATGACCTCAGCACTGCACTCTGTCACCGGTAAGCCAGAGGCAATGACTCGACTCCTACCAGGCTTGTGACGAGGCTCTAGTGGACAGCGAGTGCCGAGACTTTGTGCCACTTGGCTCGTCTGAGAGACGGAGAGCTGCCACTGCCATCCTTCTCTGGTCAAAGACAGACACCTGCAACTGCACATTCTGTACCTTGTACCGATGCCCTAGGCACTATTCATCTTCCCTATTGAAATTATCCCCAAGGGATTACTGATTTTTTTTTATCTTTCTGTTTACTTCCCACTAGAGGAACTTTTCAAGTGTAGAGCAGAGAACCTTAAAAGTTACTGTAGGATTTAGCCCACCCAATGCAGAGAGCTCCCCCATCAGGAAATGTGACTTTCTGCTGGAATTTGGAACTGATAGAAGTCAACCTCCCCGCTCAGCCTGGCAAATCCTCCATGTTTCTCATCCCTTCACTTGCCCTTCTTCCCTTGGGCCATGGACAGCAGGAACCACAGGGCCTGAGGTGGCCCCAGGGCATTTGCTTTTTTGAGCTCAGCCTTTAGTGGGAAGTGTTCTTTAGATCATCACCTACCAATGTTTGTGCTGGCCGCCCCCTCCAGCCTCCGTGTGAGAGGTGCTGGCTCGCCACCAGCTCAGCACCCCAAGCCTGTGCTCTGAGGAAGTCTGGCTCAGTGGCAGCTTTGGCTTCGCTCCTCAAACCAGTCGGAGCTGAAACTGCTGAGACTGTGAGAATCTCAAGTGCAGATTGTTTTTACAAGGTGATGTCCTGGAACCACACACTGAAAAACATAACTCAGAGCTGCCAGTTCCATAGCTAAGGCCATAACAGGATCACGGACACCAGATTCCCGGATCCAGAGGGTAATCACAATCCCCCAACCCACCGCTCCTGAGTGGGACATGTTCTTGGGTTACACAAGACATAGCTTCCATTCTGCCAAATTCTTGGGTTCCCTCTGTCCTGCCAAGGTCAGCAGGAACTCAGTGAAACTGCTGGGTGAGTCTTAGTTGAGACAGAACCCCAAACTGGGGAGAAGTGGGTCATTTTAAACTCCCTACTTTGCATTTAGATGAAAAGTGTTACCCCACATTTCCAATGTCAAAAGCAAACATTTGGCCAGGATGGCAGCTCTGTGTTTAAGTTGCCGCAAGTATAATATTTGCAATTGCATTAAGAAGGCCAAGTGCATTGGAAGCTTCTAGTACCTGGAGTACTAGAGCAACTCAGGTCACCGAGTGCCTTGGTTTGGGCATGATGCCTGCTATCCTCAGCTGAGGCCAGGTAATAGGAGCGTTTACTGGGCCAATTCCCCAAGGGCTTTACCCAGCAGAAGCCTGGAATTTCACACTAGGGAACCTGCCTTGCTGGGACTTTCTGGACTCTCTCTTCTGCTTTCTTTTCTCACTTCACCCAGAAGACTTAACAGGCCCTAAAATCCAGTTTTAAACGTGGGCCTATTTGTTCAATCCTGTGGTGAAAAGACTAGGATCTTACAATCAAATCCTTCCCACTCAGTTAACTTTGCAGAAAGGAAAAGAAACCCACAAGGAGAAGTTGACTTCCAAGCACAGGCTCCGGCATCAGCAGCCCCTGAGGTCGCCTGCCCATGATCACCTGTCCCTTGGTGAAGCCCCTTCATGTGGGGAAAGACAGAATGTCACCATTGCCCCAGTAGAGCCCAGTCTGTCTTCATTCTTACTTTGCCAGGCAGGATATCCTGAAAAATCCCTTTTTAAAAATAAATGTAAGAGTGAGAGAAAGTCTACTTTGAAGCAGGAAGAACGACGTGTGCAGATTCTGATTGAGTCATTCATATCTCAGTGCATCATCCTTCAGTCTCGGCAGTATTTTAATCAGAGGTGAAACCTACTCACAAGAAAGTCATCTCATTTTTCATTTGTGTACCTACCTGCTGAGAAATATTTAGGATTTTCCCTCTCTCCAACTCCCAGAGTTCTTCTAATCAGAGACAGAGAGCTGAGGGTGTTGTAATCATTATTTTTGTTGATGTAGATATATCACAATGTTCTAGAAATGTCAGATTCTTCTGCCTCTTGGGTACTAAACTGACATATAAATGAAAGACCCTCACTAATCTCACAAAATTGAGGGATGAATGACGTGGCAAATAGGACTCAGATGAGGAAAGAGCATGGTCACGTTCCCGGAAGGCTGTCTCTGCTGCCTTGCAGAGTCCCAGGTGCCTGGCCAGTCCTCAGACATGCCAGCAGCTTGTGTATTTGAAATGTGAAGCATAATTAATCATGATTTCCAAGGCTAGTGTGGTTCCAGCCAAATGTGTGGACTTGACAGATTATCTATCAAAGTTTGGGACCTGGTTTTGGTGTCAATCAGAGACCAAAATACAAGGTTTGTGCTGGTTTCAGCAATCCTAAAATGTCATGGTCCACTGGAGCCAGTAAGAGCCTTGAAGATCAACTTGCCCCAGACGCACATTTCACAGATGATTTTTTTGGGTTTGCTCAGCAAGACGAGTGACAGAGCTGAGACTGGAACCAATGTTCCTGGCTTCAAACCCGGTGCTCTTCCCTATCCCCCTGCCAGTCTAGACCCCTTGGCCCATCTCATAGCATCTAGCAAATCACACTGGCTGGGCATTTTGTCTTGCTTTGGTTGCCTGCTTGGGAAATTTTCAAGTACCAGGAACTGACTGCTATTAAGCAGAAAAAGAATCAATTGGGAGAGTCTTGGTAGCTCTCAAAATTCATAGGAAGCTAAAGAAACTGGCTGAGAAAAAGGGGACAGAAAGCAAGTTACCTTCAGGAAGACTGGATTCTAGAAAATAATGGACAATATTGGCAGGAGGAGGCTGCTAGAATGATGAGTCCTTTTTTCCTATTGTTTCATAACTATCCTCCAGCGTGAAGGTCCCTGGAGACACTTTTATCTCCAGACCCAGCTAGTTCACTGGTATTGCAGGCTAAGTGAATGTTGTTTGGGGGTTGTCTAGCTCAAGGATTCAGTGGCTTGGATACCCTAGAAATAGTATCCAGTTGACCCAACTGAATGCAGAACAGCCAAAACCAACAGCTGTCTGGTATGAGACATATTAGTGTTCACCAGTATTTCCTGATCTCCTCCGGGCCAGCACACAGGGGGAAAACATTTCCTAGCCCTTGGAAGTTAGCTGTAACCATGTGACTTGATTTAGCTAATGAAACTTGAGTAGAAGTGATGTGGGTTGCTTCTGGGATGGACGCATCTAAGAGCTGGGATGTGACTCTGCACATCTTTCCCACCAAGGCAAGCCCTGCAGGCCTTGAGGTCGCACATCAGCATCATAAGCAAATGGGACCTCTGTCACCTGGGTCTCTGAGGGATGGTCAACTACAGTCTTCAGGGTTGGTAAAACATAACCTAGACTCTCTCCTCACCAGTGCTCCCACTTACACAGCACTCTACAGATTGTTCTATCAAGGGGACCCAGCAGTGTCAAGCCTCCTACTGGGTAATGCGGAAGAAATCTAGCTTACAACTTGAGAAACCTTAAGTATGGTGAAAAGAATAGTAACCTGTCGTCCTATCCCAATCCTGTTCAGAAGAGTGTTTGCCTAATATCATGTCATCAATCTTCAAGGCACATATTTAAAGGATTATTATTGGTTAGGAAGCTAATAGGAAGTCAGGCATAAAATGTATCTATTAGGAATAGCTTGTTTCTTCTAACAAGTGAATGTTTGTAGAAGAGGAATCAATGTGGGTTTGCATATAAAAAACCAAACAAACATACCTATCCCTGCATATGTGATTTTATCTCAAGAAAGTTATATGACAAGTATAGCTGGTGGGATGCAATGAAAAACTCAAAATTAAATAGAATAGCAAAGCTATAAGATTATATATCCAGAGCAAAACATAAAAAGATACACAAATGGAAGTTGCTGGATCTCCTAGAGGATATGTATATATATATTCATGTGTGAATTATTTGAATTAATAATGAATTATTAAATACATGAATTAATTGGTAAATCGGGGGGTTACCAATTACTCTGTATGTTTATATAGTTAAGTCCCCCTGATTTAGCCTTACTCAGAAGGTCCAGTTAATTCTTTGAGCATGAGGGGAGGGGATGGACAGGTGACCTGGCGGCAGCAGCTGCGCCGACTGGGCTGAGTGCGGTCCCCCAGCTCAGCTTCCTTGCCTGAGGCCCAGCAAGGAGAATATTTCTGAGCCCTGCGCTTACCTCTTCCCGCTTCTTGAGGAGGTGGCAGCTCCCACAAGCGCAAGGAAGAGGGATTTGAATAAAAAGCAGCCTAGTTATGCATCACTGTATTTACTTTCACTGCATTTGGTGTCCTTTTAACACGGCTGCTTTCTCCTAAATCCAAAAACTTTGAAATTTAAAAAAAGTGCCTTTTGCCTCCAGTCCTGGCCAAACTTCTCAGGTCACCTTTAGGTTTGGGCTTTCTCCAGGATCCTCAGAAACCTTTCGATGTTAACTTTTTGATTTATGTTATGTCTCCTTTTAGCATTGAAAATAGCTATTCTTGACCAAACTCTGTAATTGGGTCAAAATTGGAAGAAAGACAATTCCAATATAAAAGTTTGTGGCTTTTTAAAAAGGAATTTAGGGTGTAAGTGTAGGTGAAAAGTCCAGGTTTGCTACCATGGAAGTTCAAATATGTGGATGACTAGGACCCAATTGGGTGGAAGTGGGGGCCAGAGGGGCCAGTCAAGTGAGATACAGAAAACAAAATTCACTCTGAGTCAACTAAGGACGTGAAGGTAAGAAGCCAAGAGAAATCATGTGTCTGGAGGGTAACAGGACACCCCCCCCCCCGAAAAAAATGATTTGGGCAGTAGTTCATAGCCTAGATCTAAAACTCGTAATAATCTGGTAGTAGAAACATTTCAGATTCAGTTTTCACACCGTCCACTCGTACACAAGCACACTCGCCAGCATTCATTTTGCTCACGTCCTTTTGCTCACGCTCCGGAGAGAGGATATCGTCACAGCTAACGCTTTAGAATACACACCTTGAGCAGGACAGTTGCCTTAAAACCTGGGAGAAGACCTGGCTGTGTGTGATCTCACCTTACGCTGCCCCATTCCAAACTGGGACTTGTGTGGGTTCACCCCCTGGGCCTTCAGAGAGAGCGCTGAGCAGGGTGACTGGCACTTCCTCCAGGTTAGCTAGCAGCGCTGTGTAAAGTCATTGGATGCTCAGCAAGACTTAGCAAAGGAGGGACTCTCACTTTTTAACCATGAGGAGCCCGAGGCCCAGAGGTGCAGTAATCTGTGACGAAATCACGCAGTGGATGAGCTGAAATTAGCGTCCAGCTCTGTCTCGCTTTGAACCAGGTTCTTATCCACCCATGGCTCTGCCAGCAAGGAAGCACCGCCCTGCCCTTCCTGGAGTGTGCACGAAGGACCAACCCCCTTGACAAGGGCGGGAAGAACGCGGCCCTTCAGATTCCCCCAAGTGGTCATTTCAGCTTACCAGGAGAGGATGTGTAACAGTGACTTCCCCGGGAGAGGACACCCTTATGAGGAAACACTTCAAGCCTTTGTTGTTTTTTTTAAACTTTGTTTCTACTTAAAAACTAAGTTGATTTAGCCATTTGCACAGTGCCTCCCTGGGCCATACTTTATGAAGTGGAATAATCACTTAAATGTTCAATTATTGTAAGCAGGAAAGGCCCGAGGAGGCAGGCATGCTAACCCCCCCAGCGTGGCTCCCCCACAGCCAGCTGGCCTGCAACGGTGGAAGCTCACAGCTAAAAGGCAGGGCGACAGCAGGCAGTGTCCCCTGAAACGGGCTGGCACCCCGCCCCATACAGACCAGAAGAGAAGTAAGTGGAACAGGGTTGCGGGTCTCGAAACCACCATTGCATTTCTTTGCAAAAGGAGACACTGTGCCTGTTTGCCATCCAAGCAACCCAAACATGGACGTCACCCTCCCTGCCTGGCCTCCTGCTCTCCTCTGTAAACTATGCCCTGCCCGCACTCCGGCTCAGGGTGCGTTTCCTTCCTGCCACATGCTCATGGGAACTCCATTCTTTTGTGCGTTTGCTCTTTTGCTTTTCATCTTGTTTCCCCACAACACTGTCAGTGCCATGCTGAACTCCGTCCTCAGGTCACCTTCAGTTCCAAGCACATACACCGCTTGGCCTGTGGCTCCTGCCCCTTGTAACATGTGGCGCCAGGGAACCAGCATTTCAGCCCGGCTTTCACATGCCAACCTTGTCTTTTGTCATCCTGATGCCTGATCAAGGTTCTTTACTTTTTCTTAGTTTTTTTTACATTGTGGTGAGAGCACTGCACATGAAGGAGATGTATCGGTTTTCCACATTTTAAGTGTCCATTGTTGATACTATAGGGAGTTGTTTAGGGCAGATCTCTAGAGTTTTTTCATCCTTGCTTAACTGAAATGTTTTGCCTGCTGAGCTTAACCTGCCCTGTGCCTGCTGTCCTGACTTGGGAACTCCAGACACCTATATTCTTCCCTAAATTCTGAATCCCGTACATAGCTCCGCACACATTCCAAGCCTCTGCATCAGTGTCTGACTTCCTCCTCACTGCCTGCCAGCTCCTGGCTCCGGAAATACATTGTCTGCATCTGAACTGCACTTTCCAAAGCCTGGAAAATGGAAAGTTATGCTTAGCCGCTTCCAAACTCACAGGATTTAGCATTTATATTAATGATTGACAGGCCAGCCGGGGAGATATGCCCCCAGCCGCCGTGGAGAATGTCATTGTCACAGCATTAAACACTCAGTTCTTTGAAGTTTTAAATCAATATTTTCTTCAAGTTTCTTTCTGTTTACATATACCACTTTTTAAGATAACTGTAGCTATTTGAACTTCTTTTCAGTGACCTTAACTATTTCACCTGTTGATCTATGAAAGCTCCAAGACTCAGGATGCTATATGTTTGTAGCAGCCATGGAAAATATTTTGCAGGTTTCCCTTTGTATTTTAGTTTTGTTTCTCATATTTTTGACATGGTAAAGTTTTTAAAACTATAGTTTGACACGTCTAAAAATGTTTTGTTATCTACTCCAATGACTTTATGATTAAAAAGTCTTTCCCCTAGTGACTCATTATCTTTCCTCGTTTTTATTGTTCATATCTTGATTTAGTAACATTCAATTCTTCATCTTTCTAGAACTTACCTTCATTTACATGATGAAGAATTCACTTTAATTTCCCCTCCAGAGAACTGAATATTCCAATGAGCCTTATATATGTCTAGACATATGCTGTGCCACAGACACATATGTTAATTATTTTACCGTTACCATGGCATGTCAATTATCCTGAACTATATTATATGCTTTAATATCTGGACGTCCTGTTTGCTTTTCATATGAACTTTAGAATGTTTTTCCTAATCCCTAAACAAATATCATTGGGATGTTTATTAAATTACTTTAAGGATTGGTACCTTTAAGATATAGGCTTCTGCCATTCAGGAATGTGGAATGGTTCTCAAATATTTGTTTTTCCTTTATGAATTTCAGTAGAGATTTTCACAATTTTCCATAAAAGTCCCATGCATTTCTTGTTAGCATTATTCCTGACATTTTGTAAAGATGGGGATGGGAGAGGTTGGGAGGAAGGATGAGAAAAGGAAGTTGTGTGTGTGATGTTAAGTGGAATTTTTTCTATGTATTTTAGTATTGACTATAGAGAAGCCACTGGCTTTGTTCAATTTCATTAATCCTATTGAATCTGAGTTTCTTAGGTTTTATAGATATAATTATATAGAGTTCAATAATTATAATTTGGTCCTTTCATTCTGATAGTTACACTCTATTTCTGCAATAAATTTCTAGAAAAAGAATCCCTTCCCCAAATTCAGAGTGACAATATTATTCTATCATTTTGTTGCTTCAGTTGTTGCTGAGAAGACCACTCTCTGAATATCATTTCAAAGGTTAGTCTGTCAACTGTCATTCTACCTACTGCTTTTGTTAGGATAATCTCTTATTTTTCTCCTGGCTGCTTTGAAGGGTTTTGCTTTGTCTTTGTGTATTTTTTCTTTTTCTTTTATTTTACAACACACACCTAGTTGTGAATTTCTTTTTCTATATCTTCCTTAATCTTTGCTGGGCTTCTTCAAAACATAGATTGCATGTCTCGGTCTCTAAATACTGACATGTTGCCTATACCACATTCTCTCTCTCCTGTTCTGAAACTCTGGAATTAAATTCAATATATGTCAGCTCTCCTAACGGTTTTCTACATGTTGCTTACATTCTCCTACCTCTATCTGGTTTGCTCTAGAGAATTTCTTCTGACCTGTAGTTCAGTTCACAAATCTTTTCATCAGCTGTGTGTGATCTGCTATTAAACTTATCTGTTACGTTTTTAATGTTTGATTATCCATCATATTTTTCCATTTATTTCTTTTTCTTTTTAATTTATGATGTCTGTGTTATTTTTGATAGGTCCCAATTTGGCGCCAAATTTGTCTTCCTTGGTTTATTTCACATGAACATCATAAGCCTCATGGTTTTACAGCCAGTACCAGTAACATCAGTGCTCACGTCCTTGCAGGTCTGTTCCGGTTTCATTGCTTCTCCTGGTTTGGCCTCATGGCCTGTTGTCTCTTCATGGACCACACTGTTTTTGATCATGTGCTGGACATTGGATTTGAATTCTAAGTACAGAAATATTTTGAGGTCTGGGATGTTGTCTTCCTCCAGCCCTTCTTCTCATTTCCCAGAGTAGAGTCTCTCTGCATCCAGTTGATATGGAGCAAATTCCTGATGGCCTTTCTTCTATTTCCTTGAGAAAGTTAATTTCAAAGCTATATAGTTCTTCTGAGTACTCAGAGTTATATTCCGTTTACCTGGGGTTAGAGTAATTATCTAGATTTGAGGCAGAATTTTTGTTTTTTATTTTTCCACCCTTGAACAGGGAGAAAAGTCTGCAGAGCTGGTGTTTATGCACAGATAGCCCATCTGGCAATGTCTTGGGTTCACTCCCTAGTCCTCTAGGTGCGGACAGTCACCCTGATACAGCCGTGTCTGAGGGATGCATTTAATTCCATAACTGCTTGTAAATTTCCAGGGTTTTGTTTTGTTTTGAGCAAAAGCTTATCCAACAAGATTCTGCTGGCCTCAGGGACTTCTCATTGTAAAAGTAAGAATGCTAAAAACTGTTCAGAATGTTTGGTCACTGACAAAGGTTAAAACCAACATTAGTGGCAGCAAGGCACCAGGCTGCCAGTAGCTGTAAAAGTCTCAAGGCCAGCACCCTTGAGATAGAACTCCCCCTGCCTGGGGCGAGGATTCCAGGAACTCTTAAAGATAACAGCACAGACCATCTGCTCCAGACCCCCTCATCCTTGATGTTGCCAAGGTCACTAGGACTTGCTGAATTCCGTTGCCTTTATAAGCTGACCCAGTTCTGTACTCGGGGTCCTCATTTTGCCCACAGGACCGCTGTGTCGGTACACCGGGCTGATTTGGACCCTAGCTCGAGCTAGCAATAAATCACCGCTTTGCTGATTGCATCGAATTATGCCTCAGTCGTATTGGACCCGTAACATACTTTTAACACTCATCACCTTATGGTTTGCTTCCCCGAAACTCAGCAAAGGTAGAGTACAGGAAAACCTCTGCCCTGCGCGTTCTGTGGGCCTCTTGAGCACCTGCAGCGCTCTGCACATGAGGCTCCTCCTCCTGGGAAGCTCAGCTTTACTTGAGAGCAGAGAGGTGTCTGGGAGTTGCAGGTTCTGTAGGGACAGAGAAAGAGGCAAAGGTGGGAGCAAAAGAGGAGAGGAACTAACAGCTTCCATCCCCTCATCCCCCTTCCCTATTTCTCTAACCCACCCCTCCTTCCCATCCTCACCACCAAACAAAGATTTTGGGCCAGCTTGGTTTTTGGGTTAGCCTGTGGCTCTGGGGACCTCGGGGAGATTGTTAGGGTTTCCCAAGCTTGTCTAGCCTTCCTTTTATATTCTGGAGAAGGAGACTTAATGCATCCGCACAAGGTCTCCTGTTCTGTTTGTTGATCCAGGGCACAGACCTGTAGGTGTGACTCCTTTAAGATTCCATTGTCATTTCAGTTTTGATGTTTTTTGTTCTTTCGCAAATAGTTCAGTGAGAATCTGGGATCTGTTGCATGAGGACTTGATAAGCTGATTCCATTTTAACTTGCTCAGCTATTTTTTTGAAAATCTAATCTTTTATTAAACATTAGGAAGTGCTGAGCTTGCAAGAGTGAAACAAATTCTCTAGGGACACATTGAGTTAATAAAGAGAGGTGATAACTTGTGACACATCGGCCCTCAATTGTCAGTTTGTATAGTCACAGGTTTTCAAATATTCATATTGTCTGGGAGGCTTGGTGTCCTGCAAAGAAATGTGGCATTACCAATCAAGTCACATTTCTTCTCATGACTTGGCAATGACTCCAAATGAAGAGCTGTTAAAAAAAAAAATCTTAAAACACATATTATTGTTATTGAAATGGAAAGACATTGTACGTGCCATTTTCATAATAATTGCTGCCCTTTGTAGAATTCAATTGACTTCTGAGACACAGCAGGTGCTATATAGGCATCTCATTCCTATTTCAGATACCTTACTGAGATCGTTATTTTCAGGAAATATGCATATGAAGATGTTTTTATGACTAGTGTGATTCCTTGCTTATTAACAATTGAAATTTGTAACATCCCTCCTCCTTTTAGTTTTGAACCTAAGTTAATGATGTTGCAGAACTCTGCACATACTGCTATGTGTTAGGCTGCAGTCTTGTCAAGCATGAATTCTAAGGCTTTGTCTGGCTGCACCAAACCCTGGCCTCAGTGGCAGCATTTCTGCAAGATCTAATTCTTCTTAGGTCTCTTCTTATAAAGGTTATTTTGTCCCCCTTCATATTACTTTGTTTCCTGCGATAGCTCTTAGCAATAGTTCTGGAGGCCACATGGCAGGAGTCTTAGATTTATATCAGAATTCAGTCCTCATGAGAGACAATCAGAAATTTCACCAGAGAGTAGGAAGCAACCCAGCCAAAGATGGGATATGGGAAGTGGAACCACCAAAGCCAGAAAGAAAACAAGTCATCAGTCGAATGAATGAAAAATCATGATCATCAAAATTATTTGACATTCTTTTTAAAAGTTCTAGGGAATCTAATGAAATAAAAACAAGAGAATTAATTAAGATGAGATAAAATTGCCAAGAGAATCACTAGAAATAACACTGGAGTTTAAAATAGGATTCAGCAAGGTAGCCAAATACAGCATAAATATTACAAAGCCAGGTTTTCTTATAAGGCAAAAGCCCATTAGAAATACAGAAAAATATTTCATTCGTAATAGCAACAAAAAAATATGAAGCACACAGGAATCACCTTGACTAATAAGAAATATACAAAGTTGGGATAAATTAAGTTAAACCACTGAGAGCTAAAATAAGAGTTGATTAAATGAAGAAGCATCTCATGCTCTCAGAAAGCAAAACAGATCTATGGGTTTTTTTCTCCAATTTAATTCATAGGTTAATGCAATATGAATAAAAATCCCAATGGGACTTTTAAGGAAATGGCAGATGCATTCTAATTCCATCTAAAGAACAAGAAGTTGAAAATCTTGGAGAATTTTACAGAATATGAGACTGGTTTTTCCAAGGCTCTCCACCCCCTGGGTGTTGGCCTCCAACACCTTCACCCTTTCCCTTTTCTTACTCTCTGTCCATACACTTACTAATGACTGAGAAATCATAAAAGCAGTTAACTCCCTTCTCTTCCAACCCTACTCCTAACCCCATGTCTTTTCTCTTCTTCACGTAATCTCCGTCGCTGAGATCAGCACCACCCTCCCAGTTGGCACATGCGTGGATTGCTTCTCTTTCTAGACCCTTAGCTGTCTATGACCCAGATACTGTCTACCTTTTGAGACTCCCTCCTTTTTAAAATATAATAGCTTTATTTGGCATATAATTCACATACCATACTATCCACCCATTTAAAGTGTCCAATTCATTGGCCATGCAGCCATAGCTGCAATAATTTTTGGAACATTTTCCTCACCATCCCTCTGACCCTGAAATAAACCTATACCCATTAGAAATCACTCTTCCTTTGGCTTTTAAAGTCCTTTTGTTCTCCTAGTTATCCTAAATTGTTTGACAGTTTTTTCTCAGTCTCTCTCCTTTATATAGCATCTTGAATATTTCTAGTCCTCAGACTCTTCCTTTCAGTCTTCTCATATTATATTACTCACAACTCAAGGAGGTCTTATTCAAGTCCCAGAATTTAACCCAGCAGTCCTATGCCCCTCATAACTATATCTCTAACCCCGGACCTCAATTCTATACTTCAGATTTCTGGTTCCACCTTACAAATACAGATATCCACCCAGTTGTGCCAGACATTTCAGCTCTGTAGACCCCATGTTGAACATGTCTTGTCCTTCAAACTCACTCACATGTTACACTATTAGATATTCCTCCAATGCAGCACATTTCACACCGATGCATTATTGATAGTGTCATTCACTGTCACTCAAGCGCATCCTCCTCCCCCTCTCCAGCCCATCATCAAGTTATGATGATTCTAACCATAAAATGTATAGAAGAAAATATAGGCAAAACTCTACATGACATACATCTCAGCAAAATCTTGAAAGACACATCCCTCAAAGCAAAGGAAGTAAAAGACAATATAAACAGTTGGGATTATATCAAAATAAAAAGCTTCTGTACAGCAAAAGAGACATTAACCAAAACTAACAGACACCCTACCAACTGGGAAAAGATCTTTGCACACAATACATCTGATAAAGGACTGATAACAAAAATTTACAAAGAACTCACACAA